>CM031624.1:57430346-57460179 GCA_018398815.1 Conus ventricosus | reverse complement strand
TAGTACAGAAAAGATCATAGGCATGCGATATACGAAATGAAAGCTTATGGACTTTACTTTTAACATGCATCTTCAGATTCTTCGGTTTTCCTCTTACTTTTTGTAAAATCAAGAATTATTCAATATTCATTCGACAGACATTGAAAATGCGCCAAATTGCTTGCGAAATACCAGTTAGAGAAAATATGGGCTTCTCAACCCAGTACGGTTGTAATGAATCAAATTATTAATTTTTGTGACTTCAGCGACGTACATACAACATGTAGGTTCTGAGGTATTCATGATTTAAAGAATTTACACAATAAAAAAAGGAGATTCGACCAAGGGAGGTAAGGGGAAGATAACTCTCGAACAAAACATTTTCATCCACGAAAGGTAACCAAAAAGAAATATATACACTGTTAGCACCCGGCTACATCTAGACTTCAGCAATCTAACCATTGCAGTAGACGAATCATACGGCTTCCAAGTCAGACTTGTAAACCCACTAACTAAATATTCAAATCCCCCAATAAAGAGCGACAGAGTGCCATCAGCATGGTCATCCCGTCCTATGGCTTTTTTCCAGAATCAGTTAAATTTGCCATTTACTGCGCAACTACTGGCTGTGGGGTTTCATATGCAAACCATTTAAACCATCCTAATCTTTTAGTAAGGTCATTATATAACTTTCATGTTTATTACCAGTACAGACGCATACAAACTGAACTACAAGTAGCCCTCCCAAGCGACAACGCGTTTAATCCATTCAACAGCCCAATGGACAATAATGCATATGAAAGAAATCTGCACGAATTTAACATTAATCCTTCAACTGACTTTAGACAAAAGTTAGACCGCAATCATGGGATGGCACATTGTATTTGTGGGGCGAACGTAGAGAATATAATTATGACTACTGGCCTGGCCACACTTCTTTTCAACCAGACAAACAAGTTCGATTGATGTCAATTGAACCAAAAACATCCTAAAGCCTGGACAACATTTATCTTAGATGAAAGTGAGGGCCTAACAATGCCAGAGTGCAAAGACTTAATGACTCCATACGGAGATTGTTTGGTGCCTATTAGGAGCACAAGCACAGACCAAGTCTAGCATACTAGATCAGTCTACAGGGTTTGATGCTAGAAAACAATTTCTAGCCAATTTAGAAGATGCTATTAACTCTGCTGTTGATTTGCCTGCCAGCATACAAAGTATCAAGACGTTCTTTGCACATGCTAGGTCAAAGGTTGACTTTGTTGTGGCCATGGATTATACATGCTACCCCTGACCTTAGACTACAGATTGGCATGATACAGAATTATAACAATGAAATCCTCATAGCTGGAGACGACCAAAACTTAGGACACAATCAAAGCTTAAACACAAGGCCTGCTCCATCCATTTTTAAAAAAGTACCTAGCCATGAAGAAAGCGATCCAGTTATAAACACCCCACAGCCAGAAAGCAGCCCAGAAAGCACTCCACCTGTTAATGTACCTCGCACTGACAGCCACACTAGCGAAAAGACAGCCCTTGTTGTATTTTAACTTTTACTGGATTAGCCATACTTTATTTCACTAAAACTTAATCCAGCAGCTAGCACTCCTAACGTCCAAAGATGGTCGGCCATATAACCAGCAACTTTGCCTATAGTAGACAAAACCCAACTAACAAACACTGCCAATTATGCCAGGCAGAGCATCAAGCGCTTTGGCACTAACTTCTTTAATAAGTTTGCTAGATGATGCAATTGTTTTCTAATCCAACTTTTA
This sequence comes from Conus ventricosus, assembly GCA_018398815.1. NCBI lineage: Eukaryota > Metazoa > Mollusca > Gastropoda > Neogastropoda > Conidae > Conus > Conus ventricosus. Next base: position 57,458,422 of record CM031624.1, on the reverse strand, counting down.
CCGGGCTGAGACTTGGAGGCGCTACTGACCCTGTTGGCGCACTACCTGTTAAAGCATAAACGAGTGTAGAGATAGCAAACCCAACGGCTGTTAATATACTAACTATTGTAATCCCCTGTTCCCTGAACAGAGTCCTTATTCTTTCAGCTAGCGTAGTGTTTTCATAAAGTATTCTGTTTATAGTTTTTCTTATTCTGCTTGTTTGTGATGCTAGCTGCGCTCTGTTAACAGACAGCACTTCTAACCTATTCGCCCTTTCTATCATTAAATCCTGTATTTTTTTCTGCTGTATTCTAGCCTTTTCTTCTCGCCCTAAATTGTTATCATCTGCATTAGCCAGTTTATTTTTTTTCTTCTTTTATCTCTCTATCCAGCTCACCAAGTTTCGCTAAATTGTTTTCTAGTTCGCCCCTTATTGACTTTAGACGTTCATTAAGAGCCAGGATTTCACGCATAGGCAATGGCGGATCGTCAATTGTTTCTAATGTGTTTCTGACTGTTTCCTCATTAAAACTCGTCTCAATTTCTGCTATTAGTTCATCTGCTGTTTGATTTAATTCTTGAAGAGGTATGTTTTGTATTTTAGATTGTGTTGGCAACTCTTGCCCTAAGTTCTGTAAACGACTAACGGCTTCGGCTCTAAGCTCTAAAAGGTTTAATTGTTCTGCCTTAGCAATAGGAAGTTTTCGCCTAATTGTGCTTAGTTTTAAAAAACTTGTTTGGGTTTTGCGTTGAAGTAACTTTTACACGGTTTCCTGCACCAGTTCTTATATACAAATGCCTATCAACTTCCTCAAAATCATTAGGATCAACTACTTCGGTAGCTCTCGTCCTATGCTTTTATAGAATGATTGAATTCTTTCTCGCAATAGTTCTTGACGGTGTCTAAGGAGTAAAGAACCCACTCCTTCAAGTTCTTCTTGCAATGAAGGTCCCAGTTCTGTTTCATCTTCTTCTTCTTCAATAGGTATCAATTGCGTCAAAATCTTCAGCCATATTTTTTATTTATATTCTTTTTTTTGTTTTAATAAAAAATGAACTCATACGGTTGTGACCTTAATCCATACAGAAAAGAGAAGGAACCCATGGCGTAAAAGGTATAAGGCAGACTGTAATTAGTGTAAACACTCCATCAACAGTTCAGCCCGGACAAAATTTAATAGTTAAGTTCCCCGATCTTGGTGCTGACGATGTTATAATGCCAGGCACAGCTAAACTATCATCAACATAGATATTACATCGGCAGATCCTAATGCTACTGTTGTTGCTAATTTGGGTAGGGCCATCGTTAAACATATAGCAATCAAACTGGAGGGAGAGAAGTATTTGTACTAGGCGAGCAGACATTTTTGCCCTCTATTCTGATTTATGGCTACCTAAAAAAGAAAGAAAAGAGAAAGTTTATCAGGGAATACAAAGCCCAAACGGCCTCAAGCACAGGCTTAAAGCGGGTGATGCAAAGAATGATGTTAAAGATGAGGCAGTAGCAGAAGCATTGGCAACAGATTCTGCATCCCTCTAGATTTTGAGTTGTTAAAGACGCATATGCCATATTACCAAGGCGCACTAAAAGAAAAACTTACTTATCATCTGACATTTAATCCTAGCGGTTCTGTCGTTCTGTCTGAAGACCTTTAGCTAAATACGCGGTTAGTGACATTTCTCTTGAGTTAGATGTTGTTACTAACCCTGGACAGGCCAGAACAATCTTAACCCAGTATAAAAGTATAACGGTTATTTATTATGAAAACGTTATACACGCCATTACAGAAAATAGAAACAAGCGAGACACTCTTTGGAACATACATCTAAATCAGTCTTTAAAGTCTTTAAAAGGAATTTTGTTCTTGTTTACTGAAGGAACAACTCCTTTTCAGAGAGAAACAGAAGTGTTTTATAATCCAAAAATTGAGAAGGTTGACTGTGTAATAAATGGTAAGTCTGATCCGTTGTATTCGGGACGCGGGCTTTTACCTCACCAACACTTTGATGAAATAAGAAAGTTGTTCGCTGGAGGTAGGCAAAGGGATCCTGCAGTTGATCGTGTATGTAAAAAAACTTCGCCTTTATGATGTAAAGACTCGAAGACTACTTAATAACCAAATATGGCTGTGGCTGGATTTTAGATCCACATTTGACAACAGACTGTTTGGAAGTGGAGAAAGGATAGGGCAAGATGGTATAAAAATAAATATTCACAAGAAAGCAAGACGGAAACGGCCCAATACAAATGCACATTTTATGGTTTGTGATGCCCAGTTAAACATTGAAGAAAACAGGCTAAAAGACGCAGCTTATTAAAATGCAGAAGAAATATTCTAATAAAAACAGATGGATAGTTTGAAGTTTCTGCCAAAAGATCCGCACTGTTCTCTTATCTGCGGGATTACTGGGTGTGGGAAAACTGTCTTCGTACTTGATTTGTTACAAACAATATACAGGTTTCATTACGAGCACATTGTTATATTCTGCACCACCATTAAGCACAACAAGTCTTACAAAGAAAGGAAGTTTATTTGGACAGACGAGAATATTTTTAGTTGATCCTAGCGACAAACTGAGCGAATGTTTAGAACATTACTATAGACTATTTGAGGGAACCGAAACGCTGTTTATTATTGATGACTGTTCAGCTGAACGAGACATTGTTAAAAAAAGAAAAGCTCTGTCAAAGCTAGCCTTTAGTGGGCGCCACGCCTTAGTTTCTGTGTGGCTCTTAACTCAGAAATATAATGCTGTCTTAAAAGACTTTAGATCGCAGTTAAAATCGTTGTATTATTTTACACTAAGGACAAAGATAGTTTTTGAAGAATGTTTAAGTGAAAATTATATAGTAAGGGACAAAGATGAGTTAAAAAAAAATAAAAGAGCAGTTAGAAAAATCTAAGCACGCTAAGCTATGCTTACGGACTGACCCTCCAGTTCAATACGTTTGTTTATTGTAGATTGTTTATTATTGATTGCTTATAACAATTTGTTTATTATAATTTTTATATTATAAAAAGAATGTCTCGAGGGCCAAATCAAAAGCGGAGCTAGCTCCTAAATGCGTTGCAGTAGAGTTAAAAGACCTAGCAGACACAAACGAGTTTGATCTAATAGGAGTGCCAGGAAATGTTTATGGATTTGAATACACAGATGATGGGGTTTACAAACGAACAGAAATTGAAGACAAAAAACGACAGCAATATCCTAACCCTAGAAGAGATAAGAAATTTCAGGGCAAACGATTTTGCAAACATGAATACAAACTTCATAAAAGAGAGAATGCTTGGGCGTTGCTTCCTGAAATTGCTTGGAATTTAAAGTTTGAACTACGAAGCCCCATGTATACTTTGATAAGAAAAACAAATTTTAGAAAAGCCTTAAATGAAGGACCCATTCTTGTTAGCCTTGTCCCAGGAACACAACAGAAAAAACAGATTAAATAACTAAGCGGGGTTCTGAATATATGCTACAGAGAAAGAATTCCTTAGCTGAAGTAGGGGATGACACTGTCGGCTTAGAATTTACCCCAAAACTAGAATCACTACCTAGGCAAATGACGATGATTTTTCGCTTATTTATTACTCCGAGGAGGGCGATCCTAGTTTGCCCGAACATACGCTAATTAGAGGTATACAAATACAGTCAGAAAACTGGATGCCCCTCTTAAGCTCGTTATTGCAATTACTAAAACGAGATGAAATAAACACCCATGTATCATCTGACAAGGTTACTGTGATGGTTGATAAAGACAAACTAACAGTACTCGACTTTATTTTCATTAAGTATGTTGATCTTATTGCGTTTTACTCTGTTGATGAAGCGCTGCCAGAAGGATTAATAAGAAGATATGTATAAGATTAATTTAAAAAATAATCTTATTTAAAAATGCATGTTCAACAGTTTAGGTTAAGGCAAATAACTGAACTTCAAAAGGAAATAGAAAGTGACTTGGATAAGTATAGGGTTACTAGAAAGAAATATGCTAAAGCTTTAAATACTCTCTCTTATGTAATTACTGGCTCCTCAGCTGTAGCTAGCGTAAGCGCCGGGTCTAGTGTTGCCGTTTTAGCTACTGGGGTTGGAGCGCCAGCCTCTTTAGCATTAGGGAGTCTCGGGTTAGGTTTAGGCGCCATGTCTATGATTGTCAGTGCTGTTCTTTAAAAAATTAACTCCTAAATTACAAAAGCACACTGCCATTGTAGCCCTAGCATCAGCACAACTTTGTTCATTAAGATTAAGAATAAGCAAATCATTACAAGAATGAAAACATTACAGACGAAGAATTTGATAAGCTTATGGCTGATGTGAGGATTACAGACGACAGAAAATTGAACTTCAAAAGGAGTGGAGAAAGACGTTTACTTCACGACAGGTAGACACTGATGCAATTAAACAGAACATTGAAAAACAAACACATGATCGGTTATAACCCAAAATAGAGCAAAAAAATAAAAACTATTTTTTTTTGTTAACTCACTGTGTTTGGCGGGACAACTTGCAGCTCTTCACGAACAAGAGTCTTTAAGGGGCAGGCTTTTTAGCAGAAAGAGTTTCTCTTAAATAATACACGGGGGGTTGTTTTCATAATTCGCTCAACTTCATACACATCTACACTCCATATAGGATCTGTAGCTCTAATTCTAACATCGCCCTCTGCCTCTCCAGGTGCATACAAGTATCTTACTTTAGTCCAAACGGTAAGAGTTTTTGAGTACCTTGGATGTCTTCAGTAATGCTAATTTTTTTTAACTTGATCGCGTTTACTGGCTTAAGGCCTGTTGCTTTAAATTCTTCATTGTTCATGGCGCGTAAGACTGCTGGCAATCTCCTAACCCATTCTGTGTTACGCGTTCTGTCCATAATTTCTCTGTGATATTGATAGGTAAACAGACGTTCAGCTAGATTCTTATTAAAGTTTTCTACTAGGGCCTGTGACCGATGGTTGCCTGGGATCCCTCTCTTAACTGTAACATGATGTTTTAAAAAACAGCTGGTTTACAGAACCTTTAAACTCTTTACTTTTTCCATCATCAACTTGAATCATCCTTGGATACTTTAATGGGCCTCGCATGTATATTTGCTGTAAAGCCACAGCCACAGCAGTTGAGCTTTTAATCTGTTAAAGGTTCAGCGTCTTTATATCTTGAAGCCATGTCAACAACTGTCAAAGCATACTTAAACTTTTTTCTTCTAACTTTGTCATGTGGAAGATACAACAAGTCCATCTGGTGGGTGTCATTTGGAACTGAGTTAACAAATCTAGGCCTTATTATTGTTTTGGGGCAGGCAGATATTTTGCCAAATTGCCTGTTTTGAAAGCCAGTCTTTCGCATCTGATTCAGACACTCTAGCGGCTTTACTCAGTTTTTCAATAGCAGTCTTTCCTTTCCAATACCCTTTAGGAGAATAATATATTTTGTACTTCGTATTGTCCATAAGAAGGACTGTATTTTAATTGATATTTTTAATTGTTTTTTAGATTGTTTGTGCAAGAATATAGATTGCTCCCATAGCACCCACAATAAAACCAATTTCTGCTATTTTCTGTTCTTCTGACGGTTCATAAAAGTCAGACAGTTCTGGCGGTGGCGATGTTAGAAACTTCTTTCCTGTCACTAAGTAATACTCATTCATTGCCATCATCAACGTCTGTAAATGTGTGCTCTGCATGTCCCTGTTCCCTTAACTTTTTATTAATAAAGTCTAAGTGAGCAATTCGTCTTTTCTCGTAAGCGTCTCTTGCCTTAGCTAAATTTTTCCATTGCTTTGTTATGCGTTCTCTCTCTTTATCAGACCACAATTTACTAAACATATAATTGCTTCCAGAGAAGGCCAAGGCGTTAACAAATAGCTCCTCCTACCATCATAACTACTCCCGCCATCTTTTTATATACATTATTTTCTTATGAATTAATCTTTCTATGAACTAATATTTTTCTGGGATAATCCCCTGTGTAACAAGAAAGTCTTTTGACGCAATCCCTGCAGTAATTACAACTATAACCTTAACAACGTCCTCATGTCTAACCTTCCTAGGTCAGCCGGCTTCATTCTAACATGTTTTTTGCTAACACGCTATAGCCTATACTAAGGCCGCTAATTACAGCAGAGTGGTAAATCGTATTAATAATCTTTTTTTCACTCATCTTTTATTAACTAAAAAAATAATTAAAATAATCATAATACGAAAGGTTGCTATGTGTTTTTTAATCAGATAATCCTTTGTTGTTAAAGCTAAAAATAAAGTTGCAACTAGTTTTGGCGAATCTTCTAATCTTCCCCATGTTTGGTGGTTTTATTCCTAACAAACATTTTGCAAGGGTTGAATAAACTATAACGCCAACGAGAGGCAACTGCATAATTAACCAGCGTTAAACTCATGGTATTAAAAGTATTATATTATTTTTTATTGCTTTTAAAAATGGATTGTGACGAACTATTAAAGTGTGAGGAGCAAGCAGACTACTCCATAGACCACTGCCATAAAGAAAGATTATATCTCTCTAGCCGCGTGTGGAAAAACTAAACAGTATTAGGTGTTGAACTAAGTATTGAACAGATCCAACAATTGTCTACTTCAGACATTAAAACGTTACTACGCTAGGTACGAAGCACAGCTAGGGTCAAAAATGGTTAGATCGGTGGGTCAGACAATGATTAGTCTATATGCTAAGTTAGTAAGTAAGATGGCGCCGGTTGATTCAGAAGAAGATTTAAAATACGACTTATCACAAGATCCCGTTTTAAACAAGTCCCTAGAAACTCTTGCATGTGACATGTATTACAAATTTGGGACGATGTTATGCCCATTCATCATGGATTAATTACTTTTAATCATATTAAGTTTAATCATATTTAATTTAATCGCAATAAAAAAATGAGCGATCAGGAGAAGAGACGCCGCAGGACAATCCGCAGGAGCAGAATGTGCCACAAGTGAATGTACCACAGGAGCAGAATGTTCCGCAAGTGAGTAATGTTACTAAGCCTAAAAATCCTGGACGTGTTGAGGCCGGGCGTAAACTGGCTGAATGGAACAGACTGCAAAAAGCAAACCAATCAACAAAACAAAAATTGTTAGATAGTAATACAACACCGCCGCCACCAACAACAACCCAATTAACAACAACACAATCAAATGATAAGATGTATCATTATGTATTGGGAGCTGCTGTTGTTGCTGGGGGTGGTTTTTTTAGCATACAAATACCTAACACCATACCTAACAACAAAGCCGCAAGCCCCCACAGTAAAAGAAGAAGAACCGCCTTCTGCAAAAAAGAGCAACCTCCTGCAGTAGATCCATTTTCTATGGAATAATTTTTAAGAACTAAAATAAAGTACAAGTTAAGAACTAGATAAGTACCAGTTTAAGTTTGTTATAGAAAAGTACTTTTAAGTTAAGTGCAAGTAAATTACAAGTTAAGTGCAAAAAAAATAAGTTATAGTTTTAAGTACTAGTTAGGTCTTAAGTTAAGTACAAGCCAAGTCAGTCAAGTTAATCTTTTAAAGTTCTCCAATGCCCTACAGCATATGAAAACTCAGGATGACGTAAGTTCTCTTGTTATTATTAGAGACTAGTGATTTTTTTGTTAACAGCAGTTGTGTTTACTTGATGGAGAGTAGAGCGCAGATTAACATTTTGTGTGATGAAATACTTTGTTTTCAAAGAGAGCTTGCTTGTAGTTGTCGTGAGTTTATATTTTTTTTGACAACTTCTTTACTTATACCTTTAGCCTTCTTCATTACAAAAGTCTGGCTGGCAACGCTGTACATCTTTGAACCGCAAAACCAACATATTCTTTGATAACTGTCCCATTGAGTTCATCTTTCATCTTTCCAATCACTTTCTTGTTCACAGTTGAATGTTAACGGACTGTCTTTTGATAGTCGCATGTGTCGTACCATCCATCGGCTCCTTTAGCTACTTCTGTTTCTAAGTCTTTGTAAAAGTCTTCTGTGGGAACGTCTAGAATAAAACTATCAGTGTCTGTGTAAAGGACTCTTGCTTCTGGTACAGTGGTTTAAAGTAGTCGTACAGAAATTCTAACATCAATAACTTTGACAACTCTAATACGGTAAAGCGAATAAAACACCAGCTTGTCCACTTAACAACTTTTTCTTCATCATCTAATGCCAACCAGGCTGTCGTTAAATCTTCTAAAGTCTTGATAGTTAGGTTTAGAGGCAAACTTAATTGCTTGGTTTTCTTTTGTAACTAATTTTAACATCTTTGCGATTGTGTACGTTCTCCATGGTTTTGCCAAAACAGCTGTTGTTCATAAGTTTAAAGAAGTCTTTTTCTGAAGCGTCAGTGGCTTGGGTTCTAAGATCAGTGTTCTTCTTGATGTATGGCCTCATAAAGGGCTCTTGATCAAAAGCAATGATTCTGTGAACAGCTGTCAGCTTTAATCCATGTCTTAAGTAAAACTGTAGGAGTCTGTAATGGCATACATATTTAGTCTTGTGTCTAGATTGGGAACAAGTTTAGGCGGTTCGATGGGACTCATCTTTAATCTTTCTGCAGCTAGGGGTAATCGTTGTGGAGATCGTGTAATTCTTTAGGATATTCTAAGTCTACTTCCAAGATTAGTCCTGCCGGATTATCAGGCGTAAGCTGTGACAACATACTTAACACAGTGGTAACATCATGAGGCCCTTTTATCATTTAAAGTTTCTCAGTGGAGCGGTTGACTCATGGCCCACCCATACAGATTGTTAGCGTCTAAGTACATTAGATAGTTAGATGGTTTAGTTGGGTCATAGTCGTCTAAATACTTGTTATTGGCTTTACAGTAAGGATGTGAGGCCATGCTAATACCTCCCCTCAGCCCGTCTTCAATCATCTGGAGTGTGGGTAGATCAGATATTAAGTCAATCTGGATGTTTGTAGACTTAAGAAAGCGTCCCAAGAAAGACATGGGGCAGAGATGTAATGTGATGAGTCTAAGTTGTAATGTTTCATGCATGTAGATCTGTAATTCTGAAAGACGTCTGCCAATAAACACACGTCAGCCAATAAATATTGATCGTGATAGTCGCCCATCGTTTCACACATGTAATTCTGTCCAGGAGAGAACAGGAAAGGCGGCTTCAGACTCACTTGCTACTCCACCACGTTTTTGGGCGAAAGTGCCCTAAAAGCCGCCTATTCCTGTTCTCTGACAAGTAACCAAAAAATAACGACCCTACAAACAAACATACTGTGCAGGGTTATCCGTTTTTAATACTAATTTTACTAAGGTTTTTCAGAGAGTAGCGTAGGAGAAAGTACCCAAAATGAAAAAGGGGCCCCCCATAGAAAAATAGGGAAAAGGGGGCCGGACTAAACCGCTTCTTTATAAAAAAGGGTTGTCTTTCCCAGGGGCTTTTTTTTTCGGGGGGGGTGTAAACGACCGCCCCTGAGGGGGAAAGGTAAGTTTTTTAATTTCTATTTGGGTTTCCAAACCTTTCTCATTTGGGGGTTTGTTTATTTCTCCCGGGGGGAATTTTTAAGTTAGAAAAATTTTTTTAAATCGAAAATTTTTTTGCCAACAGCTTTATAGTTTTAAATTGTGGGGGAAAAACATGGAACCCAGCTAAAACTTTTTTATAACCACAAAACAAAACAAAACACACACACACACCAACCCCCTAAACACAGGGCAAACACCCCAACATACATTCATGCACACACACGCACTTTCACACAAACACACACACACAGGGCCCCTCACAAAACAGGGGCCCCACAACCAGAAAACAGAGACAGGGGCCCCATCCCAAAACACCCCCACACAGGTTTAAAAAATAAATTTACCCCGCCCCTCCTCTCCCCCCCTCCTCTTAAACCCCCTTTCCTTCCTCCTAGCTTTACATCAGATTTCTAGAACGTTCTGCCCCCCGCCCCGGGGCGGGGTCGAGTTTCGGGGCCTACCAATCCCCGGTTTTAAGCTTTAGCACGGCCGCTCCATGAAAAGGGGAACCCCACAAAATTCTTTTCGCTGACATTTCGGACGAGGGGGAGGGTTTTACTTGTGCGGTGGTGTGTTTTTTAATCCCCGGTTTTTTAGGAAAAACAAATTCTGTTTTTAAAGGTTTGTTGGTTTGTTGAAGACAAATTTTTGACAAAGATACAGCTAGTTTTAATCCTTTTTTGGGCTACCCATGAGATTGTTGGGAAAGTTGGCCAAAGGCAAAACAAAACCATCACGCGTTGTTTTTTTTGGGGACACAAAAGGGCCATTTTTTAAAAAACATGGCGTTAAATTTTTTTAAAAGGGGGAGGGTTTCATGGTTTGATTTTTTTTGAAACATTTTGCTTTTTCCCCCAAGTAAAAATGTTCTCGTTTGTTTTTATAGGGATTGATTGTTAACTACAAAATTCAGGTTTAGGGGGGCAAGTGTTTGTTATTTAAGATGTTTTATACTTTTTTACTTTTCTAATTCAAACCTTTTTTCCCCCTTTTAAGTGTCCCCTTTATGCAATTAAATGGCGATTTCGAATGTTCTGGCAAACAAACTAGAAAGGGTTGGGCAGCCTTAGTACAAACCGTTTGGAGGGATGTTTTTGGGGCCCAACAACTTTCTTCATTTAAATCCCCAAAAATTTAACCCAATGCTGGTTGTACTATACTGGCGTTTGGGCCCGGGCCTTAAAAGCTGGTTTCGCGTTTTTCCCTTGTAACTTGCAAAAGCAGTTGCGCCTGTTTAAAAAAAAGGGAGCGGAGAAAAAACTGGGCCAAAAACCCTATTTTGTCCCCTTCCCCCCCCAAGGGGACGCCCGCACCCTGAAAAGTTTGGGTGGAAAAAAAAGGTAAAACGCCCTTTGGATGGTTGACAAAAAAGCGGGGCCCAAGAAACTAGCAAAGTCAGCGGCAAACTGGGCCCAAAACCCCCCCCCTATTGTCATTTGGGGGGTTGTTTTAAAGGTTTTGGGGCGCGAGACCGCCTTTTTAGTCAAAAAGCAAGAAGTGGCCCTGGGAGTTCCTTTTTGTTTTTTGGGGTTTTTTGGGCCTCCAAACGCACGCAAGGGCCCCCCACCCCCCCCCCTGGACTGTCTATTGGGGGTGTTTTTTGGGTTTTTTTGGTTTTTTTTTGTCCGCCCCCCACGCTTCCCAAAACCCCCCCCCCCCACCTGCCCCCCCCCCCCAACCCACGCTTGCACCCCAATAAATTTTTCCCTTCTAATTTTTTTAACAAGTTATTCTAAAGTTTTTTATTTTTAAGTTATTTCAAATTTTGCCCTTTTAAGCCCATTTTTTAAGTTACCCCCCAAATTTTTTAAAAAATTTCCCTTAAAAAAAGTTTTTGATCAATTCTTAAGTAAGTTTTTAAAAGTTCTTGATAATTCTTGTTTAAGCACCTTTTTTAAAAACCAAATTTCTTTTTAAAGTTATTTATAATTATAAAAAAAATTTACAAGCTATGTTTTTATTTTAAAAAAGGTTGATGTTTTTAAAATTTTACAACACCCCTCAAAAAACGCGCCCATCGTTGAGGATTTCTTGCTCAGCGTTCCTCCCTAGATTTTAAAGGGAAAAGGTTTACTTCCAAAAGAAAACCGGGTTTTTGGGTTTACAAATTTCGGTCTAGGGAAATGTTTTTTATAGATTTCCATGTCTTTATTTATTGATTTTAAATAAATTTTATAAAAAACGAAGATCTATTTTTTTTTAAAAAAAATTTTAAAAATTTAAAATTTTTAAAAATTATTTTTCCATTTAAATGGCCCCAAAATTTGATGCTTTGTTTTTGGCGGTTTTGGCATGCATTTTGTGTTGGGTTCTGTTTTTTAGTGGTGGGTTTTTTTGGGGCTCTTGTTTCCCAAAGCTTGTTTATATATTTTTTTAACCGAAATTAAACCGCCCCCAACGCAGAAAAGGGCCCCAAAAAATTGGCCAACAGTTTTAAGTTCAATTTTCCCCATGAAGACTTTGGTGCTGTAGGCTTGTATCAAAAAATTTGGAAAAAAATTTTTTTATAGGGGGCTTTGGGAAATCAATTTGTTCTGGCTTTTGGGGGGCGTTATTTTTTTATGTTTGGTTTTAAAAATTCTGTAAAAATAATTTTTTTTGTCTTTTTCCACTCTGCTAATTTTTTCCGTTTTAAAAAAACCCCCGGGGATGGGATTCTTTTCACTAGTCCCCCCCGGGTTCATTTTTTTTCTGCTGATTTTTCGGGTTTTGGGTTACTTTCCCCCACCTGATTCTGGTTCTGTGATTTTCTACCCCGTTCATTTTAAAGGGAAATAAAACCCTATTTTGTTTTAAAAGTTTTAAATCCCATGTTTAAATTTGGCGATAACAATTTTCCCAAAAACTTTTAATATAAATCACAGCCTAGAGCTCAAAATGTCTTTTTTAAAAACTGGGATCTTGCTTTAAAAATCAACGAAGATCTTTTTCAGAATCAATGGGACAAATCTACGACTGGGGTTTTTGTACAAAAAAGAGCTTTTTGCCCCACATTTTTTAAACCATTCTCGCCCCCAGTTCCCCTTTCAAAATTTTAAATATACTTTAAAATTTGTTTTGGGCGGCGACTTTCTGTTGAATTTTGTTCTATCTAAATTTCAGTTCCGGGGAAAACGTTTTTTTTCCCACATTTTCCCAAAAGGGGGGGGGGGGGGGGGGGGGGGAAAAATTACACCCTTTTCCTTTTTTTTGCAAAATTTGTTTGGATAAATAAAACTTGGTAAATTTCAAAATTTTTCAGGAAGGTTTAGGCCGCCTTTTTGCTTTTGTAGTTTTTTCACTGTTCAGGTTTTAAAAAATTTTTAATTATTTTTTTTCAAAAAAAATGAGCACCAAAAAACTTTTTGCCACCTTGTTTACCATTCTGTTTGTTTTTGGAGGAAAAGTGTAGGAAAATCTTTGCGGGTTTTAAAAGCCTGTTAAATTTTAAAAACCAAGCGATTTTGGGCCCAAATAGATTTGAGGATTCAGAAAAAGCTGATTGCTTTCATTCCCAGCTTGGGTTGCCACGAAAAGATTTTCTAGTCAAGAAAGGAATTTTCCCAGACAATATAAAAATGAAAGAAAAAAAATTTTAAAATTTAAAAAAAATGGTTTCCCATCGCTTTAAGGGATGGGCCCGGGCGCTGTGGTAAAGGGCGCTTGCTTTTTTGGGGAAGTAATTTGCATTTATTTAAACTGCGGGATGACGGCGAAAAAAAAAAAGGCAAAACCCAAAGCTATGGGGGAAACTAGCAGTTGAACAAAAAGCCTTTTAAAAAGCAGAGACTTGACTTTTAGATTTTTTAAAATTGGACCAGAAAAAAACAGGGGAAAGCGCTTACACTTTTTAAAAATGTTGACCAAGCAAAAAAACAATATTTTCTTTAAAAAGGGAAAACCGGGTCCCAAAACTTTTGCCCCCCCAAAAATTTCAGTGCCCTTTTTTTAAACCATCAGAAAAACAAAAGTTTTCCCAAGAAATCCCCGTTTAAATTTTTCGTTGGAAAGACCTTTGGTGTATTTTTTTTAACAAAATTTTGGCTGAGAAAAAAAATGAACAAAATCTTTTAAATTCGCCCAAAAAGATTTTGGGAAGGGCCACCAGAAATTTAAAAAAAGCTAACCCAAAGCAGCGGGGAGTCAGTGAAAAAACAGCAAAAAAGGGTTATCAAAAATAACGTTTTGGAAAAATTTTTTTTCCCCAGGCCTGGGAAGAATAAGGGGGCCCCAAACTTTTTTTTTTTTTAAAACTCCAAACGAAAACCCACAAAGGGTTTTTTTAAATTTTTAAACCCCCCGTTTTTTTTGCAAAAAAAAGTTTTTAATTTCCCCCTTTCAGCCCTTTGGCTTTTTTCGATAAAAAGATGGGGCCCTTTAACCAAAAGGTGCTTTCTGCTGTTGCTTTTCCCAAATTACAAGGGATATAAAACGGGGGCCCCCGCTAAATTTCCCGCATATTCAAGTCGTGTTTGGAAAAGTTTTTTTAAAGGCCAAGGGGAACCCAATTATTTTTAAAAACATAGGGTTTACCTTTAAAAAGGGGGGGCTTTCCGGGGTTTTCCCACAGTTCAAAAGGTTTTAAAGTCGAAAAATTTTAAAAACAAACTTTTCCAAAAAAATTTTTTTTCCTCCCATTTCACAGAGGGGCTGATTGGCCCAATTCTCGAAAAACGGGAATGGGTTAGAAGACGGGCCCCAGTTTTGCGCGCAATGATAATGAAAAAATTTAAAAAGGGGTTTTAAAACCATTTACAAGAAATTTCAAAAGAAAAACAAATAAATGTTGCTGAAGAATCCAGTCCCCCCCAAAGCAAACTATTCCTTTTGGGTTTTAAAAAGTAAAGGTCCCTTTATTTCCCGGGGGAAGCAAAAAGGGGACACTCGCATCGGGGAACCGGACCCAAATTTGGGGGTATTGACCCTACGAAATAAAAGAATTAAAAAGTTGAACCGCCCGTGTATTATTTACAGAAACAAACACAACAAAAAAAACCCAGTCCTCTTAGGTCTTTTGTGAAAAAAGAACTGCAGTTTTAAATTCCGCCCAAAAAACCATTTCCGTTTTAAAAAATTAAATTTAGGGTTTTCCCCAGTCCCCGATTGCATATAAAAAACTCCGGTTTTAAACCAAAAACCCTTTTTGTGTTTGTTTATCTAATGCTTCTTTGTTACAACTGTTTTTTGGTTGACCCTCATGTAGATTAAAACCAGTTTTTCTTTGCCCGATAAAAAAGTCTTACTGTCAAACCCTTTTGCTTCTTTGTATTTTAAAAATGTGAATGTTTGCTGCAAAAAACGCGCGGATTTTCCCTTTGTTTTCCCTTAATGATTTTCCCGGCTCAAAAATTATGTACATTTTTGACCTTCCCCCAAACATCCCCCTTTAAACCCTTTTCCAAAGATAAATTTCCCTCCTTCACCCTTTCCAAAAAATTTCTTGTTTTAATTAAAATGAAAAGGCAAATTTTAAAGGAAAAACAGATGTACCCAAACCATCCGCCCCGCTCCTTTTAGCTCCCCTTTCTTTTTTCCATGATTTTTTAGATGTCTTTCATTTGGGTTTATTTTTAAACAAAACTATTTTTATCTGTGAAATTTCTCTGGCCTTGGATACAAAGGGTTTAAAGTAGTCATAAAAGGGAAACCCTCTAACATAAAAGGGGGGTTTTTTTCTAAAAAACAGAAAAAACCCAATAAATACAGGCTTGTCTTTTTTGGGACTTTTTTTTTTCATCATTATCCCAAAAAAGCTGTTCATAAAATTTTTCCCTGGCCCCTTGAAAATTTGGTTTTGAAGTTAGCTTAATTGCTTCTTTTCTCTTTTTTGCTAATCTGAAAATCTTTGCGCTGTGGGATTCTCCTAGTCTTTCCAAAACAGTTTTGTTTTTTCAATTTTAAAAATTTTTTTCTGAAAGCTTCTGGGGATTTAGTTTGAGAACAGTTTTTCTTCATGATGAAGGGCTTCATGAACTTTTTCTTGATAAAAAGCAATTATGCGAAGGCAGCTGCCCAATTAAAAAACCATGTCTTAAATAAAATTGTAGAAGTCTGAAAAGACGGGGACAAAATTTTTTTTGCCCCAAGATTAAAACGGGTTTGGGCGGCTCTTTTGGGGATTGTTTTTAGCTTTCTGCTTTTTAAGGTAGTCATTATGCAGGTCATGGAGTTCTTTTTGGTTTTACTAAGCCCCCCCCAATTCAGAATGAAAACCACCCCGTTGTTCGGCTTTTAAACGGGCCAAACCCCTTTTTAATCCCTTTTGAAAATTATTCGTCCCTGTGTTTTTTTTAAAAAGTTGCGTAATGGAAGCGATTCCCTTTTTTAGCCCTTCCCTTTCAGATTGTTTGCTTTAAAAATTAAAAAATGAGTTGTTAGAAACCTTTTACTCGGATCAAGGGCCCCAAAGTTTTTTGTTTTTTTTTTAAACAGAAATGATGCACCCCTACTTTTTCCCCCACCCCAAACCCGTTTTCAATTTTTTTCTGAATCTTTGGGGAAATTTGACAAAAAATTTCAATCTGTACCCCAAAGTAAACTTAAAGGGGAAAAAAGCGTCCCCAACTCACCCCGGGTGCGAAATATAATGCCCCAGGTTAAAAACCCTGTAATGTTTCATGCAGGTCTTTCTAAATTTTTTTCAAAGAGCCCCGCCAAAAAAACTTTCATCTGCCATCAAGTGGGTCATGATATTTACTATCTTTTACAATTAATTTTCTCCCACGAAATCTTGGCATTTTTAAATGGGGATGCTGAGGCCTTTCTTAAGCAAGAGAAAAAAGCGTTTTTTTTTAGGCGGAAGTGTATTTCATAAAAATTTTTCCCAACTTTTTCATGTACTCAAAGGGGTTAAACCCCTTTTAACGAGAGCCCGGGTAAAAAAATTTTTTCTGTTATCGGGCGGACTTTAAGGACATAGCCATGATTTAAAATTAAACCCCCATCATGTCCCATAGAGTGTAGAAAAAACATTTATTTAAAGTAAAAACACATGTCTTTTTCTGTTACTGGGAAAGGGCTTGCTCCCCCTAAAGGGCGGGGTTTTAACTGCTTGCTTTTAAAAGGTTTGGAGCATAACCTCGCAAGTTGTGAAAGAATACGGCAGTTTCCCAAAGTTTTGGACCCAAATTTTTTGTTAAAGTTGGGCATTTGTTATGGCTCACCTCTAAATTTTCCCACAAAATGTGCCCCATGGTCTCTTACTGGGGGGGTTTACAACTTGGGCTTTAAAGCTTTTTAAACCCAAACCCCAACAAGGGTGCGGCTGAGTCTTCTGTTTTTGGCCCATCAGGCGTCTTTAATAAATTAAGATAAATTCGTTTAATTAAAACCCGTCCTTTGCGAAACTTGCTGCATCCCTTTTAAAAGAAGGTTTCGGCGCTCTGGCCCTTTTTTTTTAAAATTCGGGTTCGGGTTTAAACCCCAAACCCGACCAAACCAATAATAAAGGGAAAATTAAAACAAATTGTTTTATTATCTTTTAAACTTTTTTTCGAAGTTTTTGGGGGGCTGGCCCTCAAAAGGGAAACAATAAGCGCCCTCAAAGGCGCGTAAATACGTTGGACTTGTTTGAAACCCGGGTTCCTTTCTTAAAACAAACTTTTAGTTTCCGGGCCCCGGGGGGTTTGTTATTTGTCTTACGTTACAGAATTTTACAAATGTTTTTATGTTCGCTTCCCGGTTTTGAAAGGATGGCTTTTCTTTTTAAAACTTCCCCCTGCAGAATTCTTGTTATTTTTATGCTTTGAAGTAGGGGCCCAATAATCTACTCATTGTGTTTTTAAATGTGAAAGGGCGGCACCCCCGCTGGTTGAAAACATTAGTAGAAAAGTAAAACATGTTTTTTTGCCCTGGCTCGCCAATCGTTGGACTGTTCTTGGACCCTTTAATTGGGGGGCCAAATCTTTTTCCCCCTCATCCCATGTGTGACTTTAAAACAGTTAGGGTTTTGTTTTTGTTCTTAAAAAATGATAAAATTAAAATTCCACCTAAGGGGAAAAGGGATTTTCCCCACAAAATTTAAAGATCTTTGATTAAGGGTGTTTAGTTAAAACCCTCTCCCCTGCTTTTTTGCGGGGTAATGCAGCCTTGAAGAAAAACACCCATAAAACATTTGTTTTTCGTTTTTTTTATTTTTAGAATTGTTTTTTTTGCGCTAATGCGGGGGGTAGGGGAATGGTGAACTTGCCAACAATCGGTGCCATATTTTGGGATTTTTTTTAAAATTGATCTCTAGGATTTTTCCCCCTTTCTGACCAACCAGCCCCCTCCTTTTTGGGCTTCTTCCACCCAGCGTAAAAATGTGAAAAGAGTTCGTCTTCCCCACGGGGTTTTTAAGCCCATTACGGGGAAAGAAAAGTTCTGTTTATTTGAGCCCCAGACTTCTAGTTTTTTTTCATTTTTTGTTACTTAGTCTTTTAAAACAGTTTAAAAATTACTTTAATTTTGGGGGGGTATTTTGGGTTTTTTAACTTGGAACTTGGAAATTGCATGAGCAAAAATTCCCTGTACTTTTTGTGGGGTCAAGGGATTTCAAAATCAATATCATTCAGGGCTTTGTTTTAAATTTTTTCTTTCCCTTTTCAAAAAAATTCTTTGGGTCCTTCTTATATCTTAGCCCATGTTGAGTCTCTTTTTAACCCCAAAATTTTATTTAAATTAAAAAAAAAATATTTAACGAATAAATTATCGCGGTCTTTTTGCGTTTGGGACTCATAAACTAAAGTATAAACTCCTTTTGGTTTTGGGGTTAATGGAGCTGTTTAAAAACAGATTTTTAATGTCTTTTTAAATTTTTTTAAAAGCATTCCTTTTTTTTCGGGCTCGGGGTCGGGTTTGTGAGAAAAACTTCCCCCTTCGCCTTTCTTTGGATAAAACCCTTTTTCCCTTTTGTATAAATCAAAATGGGCCGGGTAAACGTTTAAATTCTTCATCCGTGATTTTTTTGAGTAAGCTAGCCCCTTTATTTATTTTCAGTTTTGAAGGAACTAAGTTAGTGTTATTAGTTAAAAACCATAGCTGTGTGTTTTTGGTTTTTAAAGTTTTTTTTTTTCCCTGGCAGCAAAAAGTTTAATGAACACAAAAACCGAGAGCAAAAGACAAACCCTAGAGGAAAAAGCGGGGCCGGTTTGCACCTACCCCTTTTCAAAGGCAAAACCACCGTTCCGCGGGATTGGAGCATTTATAGCGATGCTCCTTTTTAAAAACTTGGGTTAACGCTTTAAAGCACCCAAAATTTACCATTCTTTTGGGTTTTGCTGTTTTTGAAAGGTCCTGCTCTAGTTTTTTTTTGCTTTTTGGTGTAATTTTTGTAAAACCCTGGGTTTTTATTTCCCGGGGTTTTTCTAAAAACGCAAAAATTGCTTCTTTTTTTTTTTTGGCGGCGCTGTGGGCACATTTGGTTTAAAACCTAAACAGACATGTTTTTTTAAATAAAATGAAAAAAAAAATTTAGTTTTTTCTACAAAGTCAATCTGCACCCCCCTTTAGGGCAGCGTGCACCCTTTTAAAAAAAAACAAATGTACATTAAGTGGTTTATCGGTTTCCCTTTTTCTTTCTCAATTTGAATTTTTTCTTTTTTTTTAACCGCTCCCCAACTTCCACCCAATACTTTTAAACCTTGTTGCCCTTTAAGGTAAATTTCCATAAACCAAAATTTTGATGTTAAATAACATCAAGCCTAACACGTAAGGTGCAGATCTTTAACGAAAGGTCTGCTTTGGGAAAACTTGGCCCCTCCCCCCCCCAAAAAAATTTTTTCCTTATTTCGTCAAAAGGGAAAAAAGGTCAAGTCCCTAGCAAGTTTTGGTTGGGACGGGCCGTAAATTGGGAAGTGCACTTTCGTTTTTTTTTGGGTTAAAAAAACTTTTCACTTGCTTTGCAAGGGTTTCTTCATTTTTCCAAAACGCAATAAAATACCTTTAAGCGATTTTTCTGAAAAACACTAAAACAAAAAAAATTTCCAAAATTTAGCGTCCCCCCGGGCTTTTGGGATATGACCGAATGAGACGCACGTTTTCGAAAAATTTATTGAAAATTTTGATTTAAAATTTTGGGACCCCCCAATCGCTTTGCAAATTTTAAATTTTGCTAACAACGTCAAACTTTTACGGGGATGCAAAAATGTGTATTGGGTTCCCGGTGTCTGTTGATTTGTTAACACGTTTGTATTAAAATTAAAAGTTAGTTCGTACCCCCAACCCTGTCTTGTTTTGTCCTTGAAAGTTGGTGAAATGCGCTTTTAAACAACCAAAAAATTTTGGGGGAATGGAAAAAAAGGTTTTCCAAAACGCATAATTTACAGCTAAACCCTTTTGTTTGCTTTTAGCCCCTGAGGCGAGTTCACCCCCTATTTTTTAATTTTTTGGTGCTTCTTCAAAACCCAATTCCTTAAAACGCAAGATTTTTCCCCCTTTCATTCGGGGTTTTGCCTTTGTTCATTTTTGGAAAAAAATATGTCGGGGCATTGTTTAAAAGAAAATACTTCTTCCCCCCAAATTTTAACAGAAATTTTTTTAACGATCCCGCCCCAAATTCGGAAACCTTTCTGCTTGGGTCTTTTGTTAAATCGAGCGCTTTTTTGAAAGTAAGCGCGCTCCCTGGCAAAAATAAAAATCAACCGCCCCCCCGGTTCTGGAAATCAAACTTAAAAATTTTGATCTGCGTCAAAATAGATGGATTTTTTTGGAACGTAAAATTCCTTTTGGGTTTCCCTTCATCCCAAAGGGGTTTTTTCAGCTTTTATAGGGGTTAAGAATGGGCCCCCTTTAGGTTTGGGGCCCAATTTTTTTTATAAAAAATAAAAAGAAAAATTTTAAAAAAAAGGCAGGAATTGAAGGTGAAGAAGTTTATGATTTTTTTGACCCCGGGAGACAACAGGGAAAGGGGGAAACCCCTTTGCCCACAGCATCGCTAAAAAGGGCCCAAAAATTCGGGTAAAATTAACCCGGGAAATTTTACCGTGGAGCTTTTTTCCCAAAATTTATAGGCCTAAAACCCCTCCCAAATTTAAAACCCAAATAAATTTGAATTACAAAAATGGTCATTTGAATAAAAAAACAACGATCAAGGGCAACTTGTTGGGCTTACAAAAAACCCCAGACCCTTTCAAAGTTTTTACCCGGGGTGGGTTCAATTAAAAATAGACAGTGGAAAGTTCAAATCCCCCTTGGGCATTCCCTAGGCCAAAAATTTAAGGGCGGAGGCAGTTGCTAAACTTCAAAACCCCACTGCAGGAACTCCCAACAAAAAACCAAAAACAAAACATGGAACTTAAGAAAATTTTAAAAACCAAACCCCAGGTGAATTAATTTAAAAGTAATTTGAAGGGGAATCCTTTTTAAAAAGAAAAAGCATTAAAAAACCATACACGACTCACCGCTTTCCCAAAGCGAGAAATAGCGGCCCTTGTTTGGCCTTAAGAACCCTCAGAGGCGAAATTTAAAAAACAATTTAGCAAAAAAAAGGGTTTAACAAAATGGGGGATATAAGAAGAGAAAAAGAAAAACTCGTTGAGGGTGATGACGCCAACTTAGGGCCTGATATTAAAAAAAAGAAAAAAGCCCAAAGACTAAAAGTTTTTTGGAAAAAAGGAGATCAGCAAGACTAGGGAAATGTGACTACTAACCCAGACCATTAAAGAACTCAAGTTAAAAAGAATTAAAAGGAAAATATCAAAAAATTTTATAAGAAGACCCCGGGCGCTAGCAGAACAATACGAACGCGTTTTGAGGCTTTTAGTCACCCTTAAACAAAGCGTTTTAACGGCTTTAGGTTTTACAATTAAATTCACTGGTTTTTGGGTTTTTTGGCGGTGGGGGAGGGGAAAGTTCAGGGGCCCCCGCCGGGCCCTCGCCTCCATCGCCGGGCCAAATAAAACGTGGGGTTTTTTAAAAAAAAAGTTTATCATCTTGCAGTTTTTTAAAAAAATTTCCATAAAGCTTAAAAACTCTTTACCGGGGAAATTAGGGAGTTTCGTTTGCTGGCTTTGCTACCGCAAGCAAAAAAGTTGGGGTTTTGGGCCCAAACAACTTATTGGGGTTTTGGACTCTTAATAGTTTTGGGTTTAAAATTTTTAAAAATTTAGGCCAAGTAATTTCCTAATGCCAATTTAAACCAAAAAAAGCGCTGTCTTTTCAATTAAGGGGCTGAGTCTTCAATGGCTTTTGGGGTTGGGGGTTGGGATTTGGGTAATTATTCTTGGGGGTTTTTTTATTTTTGTTTAAATTAAATACCCCCGGATTTATGGTTGTTTTTTCCCCCCTCTTTTGACAAAGGCCCGCTATAGAAAATTTTTTATTTTAAAATTTTTTTTTTATTCCTTCCTGGAGGGCTGAGGTCAGAAGGCGCATGTATTTAAACCAAATGCAACAGCAAAAGTCCCATTTCGGGTCTGCGTTTTGTAAAACTTTTTGGAAAACCCTTTGGGAAAACTTTGAAGGCAAAACAAACTGTAGAATTTTTAAAGGCGTCCTTAAATTTGCAAGTATTGTTTTTGTGCGTCAAAGCCAGTAAAAGGAACAGTTTTTGCTCGACTTGCCTGTGCTTTTTAACCTTGAAACACCAAACGAAGTACGAATTTTTTCGTTTTTGTTCTATTCCCGGGTCTTTGTTAGGCCCCTTAAAAAAGGGGTCTAAGATAAATGTTTTTCCATGGGTGTTTTATGCCTTGCGGGAAGGGGCCCGGGGCTCAAAAAGTTTTTGCCAAAAAAAAAAGATTTGAAAGGAGGGTTTCCTTCATATTTTTTACTTTTTGGCGTGCCCCGAAAAAAAGGTCCCCTGGCCAGGGTTAAAATACAACTTTTCTAAAGTCTGTCTTTGGGGCAATATTGAATTCGTTTTCAAATCCCTTTTAAAAGCCTTTCATGTCTATTATGTTGCTGGGGTGGATTTAAAAAGGGTTTTTTATTTTGGGAATGGTGCTTGCAGTTCAGCAAAATAAAGTTTAAAGGTTTTAAAAAGAAATAAATCTGTACACTGACCTCCCAAAGGGTCATGGTGTTTTAAATTTTATCAGCTTTCGCCACCCACACCCCGTTTATGCCAAAACAAAAGCAAAGTTTAACTGGGTTTTGATAAAAATGCTTTGGAAAGAAATAAAAACCCCGCCTTTTTTTATGCGGGCGTTTTCAATAGGGGGGTTAAGATAAACTGCCCTTTTTTGGGGTGCTCACCTTTTTAAAAGAAAAAAGGCAGTCTGGGTACGCAAAGTCAAAAAGTTTCGTTGCTTTAAAATTTTTAAAATTGTAGTGCGGCCCCAACAGAATATTTGGGAAACCGTAAAATTTGAAAACACTCATTTTTATTTCGTTTAAAAAAAAAGTTTGTAAAATCAAAAAAGACCCCCCCTTCGTTTTTTTGAAAATTTCTATTTTAAAACAATTTCAACCAAAATGGTCGGCCCCTCCCTGAAATAATTTTTCAAAAATCGTTTTTTTTAATAAAACGAACCCAAAAAAGAATAATACGGTTCTAAAAGTTTACAAAAAAAGGGGGCCAAAATTGCCAAATTTAAAAAACCGATGGTTTTTACGGGGTTTTTTCACTAAAAAAGCAATTTAATAACTTTTACATTACTCTCAAAATTTAAAAATGCAAAACTAAAAACAATGTTAAAATTCAAGCCTGAAAAGAAAGGGGGTTACTATTTTTTATTTAAAAAGGGTAGCTAAAATTTTTTTGCTTTTTCGCTAACAATTTTTAAAATTTTGAGTTACACCAACCAAAAAATACTTATGGGGGGGAAAGTCCGCTCGATCTTGGGTTTTCATTCATTACTCCCATGTTCATTTGGGTGAGCCCGAGCACTGATGAAAACTTTTATGACAAAGGGCCCCCAACTGTTTTAAAAAAGCTCTTCCATCGGGGAAAACTGCATATTGCGATTAAGAAATTAACAATTCCCTAAATTTCAGTTTAAAAGATTTGTTTGTGGGAGGGTTGGATCCCTTTTTAAAAAAAAAATCAAAGACCCAAAGGGGGGGGAAAGTTGTAAAAAGTGATAACCTTTTCACATTTTTTTTAGAAATAAAATAATACGTTACTAAAAAATAATGTCCGTGGGGCCCGAAAAAACCAGGAGGGTTTAAATTGGGGCCTTTGAGGTGGTATAACTTTTAAAAATTAAAAGAACCCCTTCAGACCCGGGGACTTTTAACAGAATGGGGGAAATTTGGCGCTTTGTATGGTTTTGAGTACACTAAAGATGGTGGGTAATTTTTCGCAAAGAGGTTGGGCACAACAAAAAAGGTTTTTTAAAAATAGAACAAAATTCGCAAATTTTAAAAAGCAAAAAAATGTTGGCCCTTTTGAATATAAAATTTCGAAAACCACTCAAAAAGGCACTTGGAACCATATTTAGAATTTGGGAAAAAAAAATTTGAATTTATAAGCCCATTTTTCATTTTTTGGGCCCTCAAAAAAGTTTTGAAAAACATTCAAATCTGGGCCCTTACATGTAAACTTAAAGGGCCCGAGGGCAAAAATGGAAAAAAGAAGGGGAAAAAAAGCCGATGGGAAAAAAAAAAGTACATCCTCCACAGAAGAAAAACGGTTTTAAAAAATTGGTTCTACCAAAAAATTTCAGTTCATGCGCAAATGGGAAAATTTGGGGGCAAAGTTCACAATGATTTTTTGAAATTTCTGTTTAAAAGTTTTGGGGGGGGATGGGGGTTGTGGGCGTTTGTGCGTCCTTTTTTAAAAGGGAAAAATTTAAATTTTGCTGGGAAAAAATTTTGGGCGTTTAAAGTCTTAAAAATTTTCTGTTGTAATTCTTCCAATGGTTTAAAGGTTTTTTTGGGGGCATAACAACAAGCAACACAAAAACAAAATTTTGTCTAAAAAGAAACAATTTTTACAGCCCCTGAATTGGAATTTAATCTTACCATTTTTTGCCTTATAGGGGTTTTTTTTATTTCGGAAAAAAATTTTAACAGGGACCCTGAAAAAAAAAAAATTTAAAAAGGATTTGATTAAAATTCCCATTAAAAAAATATGGGGCCCGTTTTTAAACTTTATGAAAAAAACTCCTCATTGCCTTTTATTTGTGGGCAGCTGGTTGTGGGAAAAAAATTTTTTTTCCAGACCTATTACAAACAGTTTAAACCATAAATTTTTTAAATTTTATTTTGTGGTTTTCGTCCAAAAAATTAAATGGAAAAAAGCCCTAACCCTGATAGAAGGTTTATATGGACGATGATGAAATATATTTTGGTTTAAACCTACAATAAAATGAGTGAGTGTTTTTTGAAAAAGTTTTTTAGACTTTTGAAGGAACGAAAACACTATTTAATTAAAAGTGAAAAAATTTAGGGAGAAAAAAGCCCTAGTTAAAAAGAGAAACCCCTTTGTCAAAACTAGCTTTCAGTGGGAAAGGCCCTGCGGGATAAGTGTATGGATTTTAAGCCAGAAAAAATTTCCCCAGTTTTAAAAAAACTTTAGAGAACAGTTTAAAAAAATGGGAAATTTTAAAATTTTACATGGAAAAAAACAGAGACTCATTTGAAGAATGTTTTCGGGGAAAATGATGTTATGAAAAAGGGCCCGGGAAAAAACGGATTTAAAAAAAAACTGAAAAACGGGAAAAAATTTTTGTAAAAATTTGAAATTTAAAAAAGGAAAACCCTGCCCCCAGTAAGTTTGTTTGTAGGGTCGTTTTTTTTTTTGGTTACTTGTCGGGGAAAAGGAATAGGGGGTTTTTTGGGCCCCTTTTGCCCCAAAAAGTGGTGGGGTAGCAATGGAGCTGGGAACCCCCTTTTTCCCGTTCTCCCCCCGGAAATTTTTGAGGCTTTCATAGTCGGTCTGTTATGGGCTTTTCCCCTAAGACTAGAAAAGAAAGCACCTTTTGGAGGAAACGATTTTTCAACAAAAAACCCATCCCCGATTTTTTGTATTCTAAGGGTAGACGCCTTTACGCACAAAAAATTGGGTCAAATATTGTTTTTGTGATTGGAAAGTCTTGTAAGAGATCCCGCTAACCCTTTTTCAAACAAGCCCCCTCAGAGGGTTTGGGCCCGAGTCATAAAAGGGTAAAAGTCAAGAGTAAAAGTTATGTACTTTTCTAAGAACCCCGGTGCAATGCAAAGGGAACCCCCTTATATTCAGAAGTAACCCGCTTTCAAAGATAAAATGAGAAACGTAGCCCCCCCCCCCCGTAAATTAGAAAAAGATAGGCAGTTTCCAAAGTCTTTTGGGTCCCAACCCTTTAAGGGGGGGAAAATTACCAAATTTTTGTGCGCAGCCCCTCTGAACTTTTCCCGTAAGGGGTTTGTGGTCTCTTTTCTTTCTTCCTAAAAAACTTTTAAATTAAAATCCCCCAAAAACCCCCCCCCCCCCCCCCCCCCCCCCCACCCCCCCCCCCCCCCAAACCCCCCCCCCCCCCGCCCCCCCCCCCCCCCCCCCTCCCCCCCCCCCCCCCAAAACCCCCTTTTCCCCCCCCAAGGGCCCCCCCCCCCCCCCCCCCCCCCCCCCCCTCCCCCCCCCCCCCAAACGGGCCCCCCCCGATAAAAAACTTTTTGGGTTTAAAGGGGTTTAAAAAGCCCAATGTTTTTTGGGGGGTTGGGGGGGAAAAATTTAAGGACACTAAAAAATTACTTCTCAGGGGGCCCTTTTGGGAATTTCCGGGGGTTTTGTGGTTTTGGTTTTTTAAAAAAAACCTTCAAACTGAGGGAATTAATTTTTTTTCTTTGGTTGGGGAAAGTTTGGGGATGGAAAAACAAAGTTTAGGGTAAACAAGTATTGGGGGCATTTGGAAAATTTTGTAATTTTAAAAAATTTTTTAACCCGGATGTAAAAGTTGGGTTTTTAAGACCACAAAACCTTTTACCAAGAATTTATTGGTTGTTTAAGGGGCTCCCATTTTAAAACTCTTTTTAAAATTTTTTGGGGAAAGGTTTAAGGGAAATTTTTCCAAAAACTAAAGGTTTTTTTCTTTTGCCTTAATTTGTTTTCAAGGATTTCCTTAAAAACCAGCCCAGAGGCCCCCAATTTCTTCTTCAACCTTGATAGGGTTTTAAAAGTTTTTTTGTTTTTTTAAATAGCCCAATTAGGGAAAATTAAAAAGTTTGGTATAGTGATTTAATTTGGGTCTGGGTTTAAGTTTTAAAAACCCCGGGTTAAATTTTTACAACCCCACCTTTTAAAATTTCCCCAAATTTTTTTAAGGAACGCCCTTTTAAAACCTTCCTTTTGGGGGGAAAAGGGAAAGGTTTTAAAAATTGCAACCCTTTTTGGAAACTTTGGGGTTTAATTTTTTTTCATGGACTTCCCTTTTAAAACCAAGCCTTAATTTTTTTTTTATTTTTCATTAAAATTTTCTTTCCCCCGTTAAGTTTTCCGGTCTCAAATTTTCTTTTCGTTTTTTTAAACCCGGCCACAAAATTTTTACTAGGGTTAAAAAAAATAAATGTAAATATAAGTAAGTAAAACACGCTTTTTATTCTTCACCCAAGTGTCGCAACACTTCAAGACATGTTAACCTTACAATAACGCCTGCTAATATTTTAGCTTTTTCTGAATCACTACAGTCAATGCTATCACTTTGATTGCTTCGTTAATATGTTCACTATTATCTTTTATTATATTGTCTATATCATTCTCAAGCCTAAATTCACTAAAATCAATGTTTAATAATTCATTGTTTCGTCAAATAGTTCATTACAATTCTTTAAATCAGATTCACTGATTTCGGCAGCCATTTTTAAATCTAAAATAAATAAAAAATTAAATTGTAAATTCAGCTGTTATTCATAGTCTTTTCTAATCGTAAAACCTGATCTTCATTAAAACGAATAGCTACTCCTTCAGGGGTGGTAGAAACAGTCAGATTAACATCTTCAGGAACCAAATAATCAACTAAAATGGCAACAACTTATAACTGGTCGGGGCCAAGAACCTGGTATTTTACGGATGGCCTGCTCTATGCCTTCTCGTATATCTATACACACATAAAGATCAGTAATTAATTCTTCATACCTGCTCTTTAACTGTTCTTTACTATTCCCCCTCTCCCAATCCGACTCGTAAAGTATATTAATAAGCTCTGTAGCTAAATCGGGCTTCATTTTTAAGCCAGAATAAAATCATAAATTAAAAAAAATTAATTAATCAGTTTCTCTTGTTTTTGCGCAAGAATTAAGAAGAGTTATATGTGCGTGCGTGAGTGGGCAGGGTGTGGCTTAATTAACTGGGTCAATCGGTTCCAGATCGTTTTGGCCTAGTTTACTGCACTGCTTTGTAGGACAAAACGTGTGTGGACATGCATGCGTGGGGTGGGGGGGGTGAGTGGGGGTGGGGGTGTGCATGCGTGGGGTGGGGCGTGTGTGGGGTGGGTGGGGGTGCGTGTGTGCGTGGGTGTGCAGGAGTTACCTCCCTAGTATTATTTTTGCCTTTCTATGTCAATTTCCCGTCGGTGGGCAGTGACTAGTTCTGTCGTATTTTTAGCCTTAGGCTGGAAGCTGCTGCTGCTGGCGTCACGCGACCTGTCGCCGCTACATAAAGCTGCTGATCATACACGCTGTCTCTCGGTCTCCATGTGTGGCCTCACGTAGCCTTTATCACTTTGCAGTACTCACGAAACCAACGTCGCTTTGCATTATTTTAAATGAGCTCTTTTCTCATACAAAAGCTGCTTGATGAGAACATTTTGCAAGCTCTTT
>CM031624.1:57410432-57430246 GCA_018398815.1 Conus ventricosus | reverse complement strand
ATTTTTATTTTTTTAATTAAAAATTAAAAATTTTTAAAATTTTTTTTTATTTTTAAAATTTAATTGTGTTGTGGGGTTTTTTTTTTTTTTTTTTTTTTTTTTTTTTTTGTTTTTTTTTTTTTTTTTTTTTGTGTGGTGTGTGTGTTTTTGTGTTTTTGGTGTGTGTGTGTGTGTGTGTGTTTGTGTGTAAGTCAATTTTTAAAGTTTGTGGGAATGAAGTTCAAAGATAACTTAGGATAAAAAGAAGAACAAAACAAAAATACAACATGCACTGCATACACACACACCCCCAACACCCACACACACACCACACACACACACCACACACCCCCAACAACAACAAAAAACAACAACAACAGCAACTCCTCCCCCCCCCCCCCCACACACACACAAAAACCCCCCCCCCCCCCACCCCACACCCCAAGAAGCGATGGGGTTGTTTTTAAAAATTCCGACCATATTTGTACTCTTTATAACAAATTAACCAAAAGGGGAAATTCCCAATTTTCCCCTAAACCATTACTTAGGGTTCTTACACTTACATTCAAAAACCTTTTTAAAGGGCAAAAAGGGCATTTTTTTCTAGGATATAACATTTCCGATAAACCCCCAAATTTTCTGCCCGAACTACGACTGCGGTTTGCGTGCCCAAAGGGTTTTAAAAGACACAGTTGTATTTTTTCTCTAACAGGCCACAAGAGTTTGAATATATCAAAAGCCCCCCCTTTTGCTCTGCTGGACATACATATAAACAATGAAAAAATGAAATCTTGTGACATAAAATTTTCCCCAAATTTTTTTTGTACATGTTCACCCCGTCTTTTTTGTTTGCCAAAAGAACCATTCTCGTTTTTTTTTAGACATGTCACCATTTCTAAACACACAATATTTATTTATCAAATTTAACTATCAGACCAAGTCTTCCAGCTGTGTTATGTAAAAAGTTCAACTAATTTTGAAAACTGGTGATTGAATTAAAGAGCGGGATAACTCATCACAAACATAAAATTTAAGTTTTCGGGAAAAAATGGGGGATAAGTTAAAATTACATGTTTTCCTTTTTTAATTACTTCTACCCAGCCCTGATAAAAGGAGAACAAAACGGACACACACCTTCCCCTTTTTAAACCCAAGGAGCACATAAACGCATCGCTCAGATCGTTTCCAACTCTAATTCTTGCCTTCACAGTGTTTATAAACTAGTAATAGCTCCGTACATTTCCCCATTTATTCCTCTTTTTTTTAAACCCCAGCGAAAAAATTTGCATGAACAAGGGAGCGAAAGCTTTTCTAAAAATCTATAAATGTAACACTTTTTTGGTGAACAGAACGTTTTTGGGCCATGGCAAACGTAAAAGACATGGTCAATGGTACTGTAATTTTTCGTAACCCTGCCTGATTTCTGTCGAGGCATCATTCCTTCGTCCACTATTCAATTTTTCGTTAAGTATGTGGCTCTAGAATACGGCCCACTTTCAATGTGAATTCCTCGGTAAATATCAGGTACACTCGACCCCCTT
The DNA here is from genome assembly GCA_018398815.1 of Conus ventricosus. Classification (NCBI taxonomy): domain Eukaryota; kingdom Metazoa; phylum Mollusca; class Gastropoda; order Neogastropoda; family Conidae; genus Conus; species Conus ventricosus. The sequence goes on along the minus strand of CM031624.1, from coordinate 57,428,726 downwards.
TTAAAATGAAAAGGGTTTGGATGAAGCTTCTGACCATGTAAAAATATCTCCAGTAAAAAAAATTTTTGAACAGAATAATCAGAAACGGAAAAATCACCGTAACAGCGTTTTTTTAAGATCTCCCCAAAATCCCACAGGGGCCCGCAGCCTTTCCATTTTTTTAGAGAACGAAATTTAGCATACACTTCACTTTTTGAAATATCACATTTTAAAAAATCGTATTAATTAAACTGGTTTTGGGCTACTCGATTTGTTTTTTTCCCTCTCATCAACCGTTTCAATAGTTCATCGGGCAGATCGACGAAATACTGTGAGGAGTATTGATACCATTTTTCCTTCCTGCACATTTTTAACAGGTCTTTTACATGAAGAGATTTCAAATTTCTCCAAACTTTGGCAAAAATCGTTTACGTTATCTTCACTATTTTTCCCCGGGGCCTTCCTTTTCATCTCAAAGCTCTTTGTGGCCTCCCCTTCTTTGGTTTATGTATTTTTAATGTCCCGTCGTCACTGTACTTCCTAGTATCGTCTAGATAGGGAGGAGGTTTTTTTGTTGTTGGGGAGCATTTCCTTTTCAAACCACAAGTCTTTTTTTTCTTTTCCAAAAGTAAATTGTTTTTTTGGGAAACGGGGGGGGGGGGGGGGGGGTTTTAAAAAAAGGGGAGTAATACAACAAACCTCAAATCCTTTCATTTTATCCCAAACCCCAGTATTGACAATTTGTTTTAAAATCACAATTTTTCTTGGGCCCAACAATCTTTTCGAACGAACGTACTACTGTTTCATTTTGTTGATTAGCACGTTTACATTAGCATTAAATAAAAATTCAACTGGCTGTGTTTAGATTCATTCTTGGGGAATTGTAATGACACACAATATTTTAACAAACATCGAGACAAAACGGCATTATCAACAATACTGCGTCCTGTCACAGAAACGTAAGTAAAGTGCCCAAGTCAATATCACCTTGAATGACACCATTAAGTAAAAAAAATTTTAAAAAAAATTGCAAACATTTAACCAAACATTTGCCAAAATAATTCTTCAATCTCATCTTTTGAGTACGGAAAACAACACTGTCAGTTTTTCTTCATGCAAGGGACACATCCTTTCAGGGTTATCATCGTCACCTGTACTGTTTTCACTCCCAGTCCATGCATTGAAGTCTCCGAGCAACATGAACGTAAGTTTACAAAAGGCTGAATTACATCCATAATACACTGCTCCAACATACTAACACCATTTGTTATGTCCTAAAATAGTAAAAAGGAAGAGGTGTTAGGCGGTACATACACACCAAGCAGAATCACTGGTGAAATCGTGCCAAAAAGGTCCACAGACAGTTTAAACACTATAAATTTGTCATAATCCACATCGATCTTTTCAACGTACTTGACGAGGTCTTTTTCACCTTTTAACACTATAAATTTTTGTCATAATCCACATCGATCTTTTTCAACGTACTTGACAGGTCTTTTTCACTACAGATCAATCCTGACAATCGGGCCGTTACACCATCATTTGATGCCTGGTATGACGTAAGCATTGTTTTTTGGAAACAATGCAAGAATTAGTTGCGAATTTTTCGACTGCGAGACTAAAGTCAAATTCACCAAATAAGACCTTCCCTCAAGATCGTGAATCCAAGACAGACCTTTAATTTGTGGTCATAAACTTGCGATTTGCATGCCCATGAGCTTGTCGAGTCCCTATAAGTCGCTTTGTTTTACAGTTTTACTGTTTTTGTGGTTTCCTGAATGGTTGCTTGCGTTTAGCTGTGAATTCGTCGAACTCCTCCTCAGCCCAATTACAGATTGTCGCGTGCAATACTGTCATCGAGGGGCCATCAATTGCTCTGTCGGGCTGTGGTATTCTGTCGTCCTTGTTTCCCTCATTTATTGTCCGTTCTTTCACTGGTTCAGTTTAGCGTGTAAAGTCTCATCATTCGCATTTTTGTTTAACTGAGTTTGTCACTCTGTCTGTCATTCCAATGTCCATAAATTCGCATTTTTGTTAACTGATTTGTCACTCTGTCTGTCATTCCAATGTCCATGTTCTGTTCGTCATCCGTTCGCTGTTGTTGTCCGGGAGTCCCGCATTGATTTGTCCTTGAGGCTGGACTTGCTTTCCAGTGGTCTCAGTGTTTATCACAGTGCCACTTTCTTATCACTTTCACTACACTGGCAACATCAGCCACAGTCAGCGGTGACCCGTGTGTCATTGTCAGTGTCTTCCTTGTCCACGTTTTTTGGTCTCATCGAAATTGTTTTCTTTCAAGATTTGGTTCGTGTCAAAAAACACCGTCTGTCCCCCTTCCATTAAACCCTGCACCGAGTCTGTCGCATCGTGTCACGCACGAACTGACACAGGTCGCCTCAATGACAATTGTGGAGTGTGGCCCGTCCAGTGCCAGGTGGCAGTGACCGTGAAGTGCGTGAATCCTGCCGGGAATTTGCTTACCTGTTAACTCTTGGAGGGGGAGGGAGGAGAGTGTCAAGCTCGTCGGAATAGTGAGGTTTTACGTGTGTAAACTAACATTCGTGAAACTGGAGTTCTTCGATGTGTATGGGGAATTCCGTGAATGTGAGTGCTGTCTTGTGAGTTTCCCGAGGTGAACTCGGAGTGTCGTGGTGTGTCTGCAAGTTAGTACGAACTGAGGCGTTATCCGCGAAGGTTGGGTTGGCCTCGTGCTCATGTTTGTTTCTGCCGTTGGGGGCAGGAGTCTTGGTATGCCCTCGACCGACTTTTGAAGGTTTGGCTACCAGAGAAGACGGTCGGTGTTTCGGTGTTCAGCGACGGGTTCTGCACGTACCAGGGCGTTGCTGTCTGGCAGTTGTCCCGGCGACTGAGGGTGTCGTCCAGTGTGTCGTCCGCGTCTTGACTGTCGGTGTTTGGTGTTCAGCGGCGGGTTCTGCACGTACCAGGGCGTTGGCTGTCTGGCAATGTCCCGGCGACTGAGGGTGTCGTCCATTGTGTGTCGTTCCTGTTGTTGTCCAAGGTGAGCGTATAAAGTAGCGGAAACTTTGGAGGGCCGTGTAGTTGGTTGTTTGTAGATATCATGGTTTCATCAACTTTTGTGTTTCAGTTCCCGGAACGGGAGGATTTCCTTTTAATTTGATTTTTATTCGCAAAGATTCTTTTTATGTGAATTTGGCTAAGAGGAGGAGATTTAAATGTGCGGAAGTTTGAAGAGAAGAGATATAATTTGAATTTAAGGTCGGGGGAAAAACCGTACATATGGGAATGAAGTAATGTGCATTCCGGTTTTACACTGGTACAGATAGGTGGATGTGTTACAGCGGTATTGATGTGCTAAGACAATATGTTGTATGGGGTGTGGTCGCTGGTGTACAGAAATACTGGTTTCAAGTTTGATAAAGATTGGTTATTTTCTGAGAGTGTACGTTGGTATCGGAGGACGGGAACTTTTAATATTAAGAGGACTGTCACGCGGTGCAGGCCAGGTACGGAGGGCAGACTGCTTGTGATGTGTCTGGGCGTGTGTGAGGTTTATCGATAGGTGACGGGTGGTGGTACCTCGGATAGACAGGTCTTGTAGAAGTTCACTTTTGGTGTTCGCGCTCGGAACTAAACAGGGTGGATGGGCGGAAAGGAAAATTAAGGATTATTATATTTATATAAGGATTGTTTTTTTTTTAAATTATTATTAAAGATTTGCAGGTGAATTTATGATTGTGTTAAATACAATAGTAGTATTAGTTAGATTACTTGGTATAGGTTATTACGATTAGAAATAGAAGAGAAAAAAAAATAGCAGATGATAATAATAAAAGGTATGAGATATTTGGGAATTGTGCCTCAGAAGCCTACATTTGATGTATATATGTATGTATGTGGTTGTTTTAGTCGACTGCGGTGCACCAGTTATTCAAAGATGTTTCCACAGCATTTATGGTGTCGGTAGACAATGTATAGCAGCGCTCGGAAATCCTTGTCGAGTTTATGTAATTGGTGATTGTCTTAGCGCTTGATAAGTTCTGATGAAATTTATGGGTTGATGATTGTGTATGTTAGGAAATTAGGATACCCGGGTTCAATTCTATTATTTTGGTTTTGCTTGAGATGCGTTTGATTCTATCAAGCATGTTACTAAGTAACTGATCCTGAATTGTGACCGGTACTGTCGTCACTAACGGTCGGATTGTTAGTTTGTTCGTTGCAGTGAATATGATTTATAATCCTATTAAATCATTGTCTTAGAGACCCAGATGGGAAATGAAGTCGTGGGTATGTAACTCAGACAGTATAATCACTTTCATGAAGGAACGGTTGTAATTATGTTCGTGGCTGTTGATGGAAGTGGAGAGTCAATGAAATTGGTTTAAATGTGTAATGGAACATTTTCTGGTGTGAGAGAATCTTGATGTCAAGGTGGCTGGTTGTATAAGTCATGATTTAAAATTCCAATTAGCTGTCGCACTTTGGGTTGTGACATGTAAACACTGAGAACCATTTACTTTAGTGAAGCAACAAATAAGTATAACTGTATTCTTCTGTGGTAGTAAGACATTCCTTTTGCACAGGGTTCCGGCGAGTTTTATGTACCTCCCCTACACGGCAAATCCGTGAGGGTCGGCCTCTCAGGTGGTGGAAGTTGGCACCGCCATCCCCACTGTCATCCCTGCCCACTTCTCTGCCGGAGTGGGGACGCACCCGGAGCCGGCAGGATGCGTTCCGGTCGGGACGTCATCTCCCTTCCACAGTCCGAGGGTGTGGCAGTTCCTCTGACTTCAACTGTATCTTCAGGGTGGCAAGCGTCTTGAGGGCCCACCGCAGTAGTCCATCAGCGTGTGACTCGCGGGTGTGGTTGGTGCCCTGTAGGGAGGGAACCGCGTTCTTCGACGTGTCACAACGTTCCTCTCCTAGTTCGTATCAAGCGCTTCAGTGAAGGTTTTGTGTTTGGCGGTGCATTAGTGTGAGAGCGCCGTCAAGCAGACCGACCCTTTTCATAACCATATCGGGAAACGCTGTGTTGCCGTTGTTATTTTGTGTGTGTGTGGTTTTGGTTTTTTTTTGGAAGAAGTTTTTTTTTGCCTGTGTCAAGTACCCGCCAGGGACTTCGGATCAAGTATTGAAAATACGACATTGGGTGCGGGTTACCTGAACAATTGGTGTTGAATATTTGGGGGTTAAGCTTTGGTGTCCGATGGTTTGACACCGGCACGTAAAAAATTAGTATAAAGAATACATTTGAAAGAAAAGCATTGCGTGGGCATCTCGGGTTTATGACGTATCAACCTTGCTTGGTATTTCATCCCGGGATTACCAGGTGATGTGATTTCACCCTTGTCCCCTCTGGTATTGGCCTTTAGTGGGCTGAGGTGTATATCTGTGCCTCCTGAGGGAAGGGTTGTTATATGTAAACGTGCAGCACATGCGTGCACGGGTATGCATAAGGGGCCATGCGCTGATGGTCGGGTATTGATAGTATTGTTGGATTCTTATTGGAGTTTGTTTTTTTTTTTGTGTGTGTGTGTGGGGGGGGGGGGGGGGGGAAACTGCTATGTGTCGGATATATAAAGGTATTGGTGTTTCATCTGCCATTCTGTGGGTGAGAGTGCGGGTGTGAATGCAAATAAAGCCTTCTGTTTGTGCACTGTATTTTCTTTTGTGTGTGTGTTTGTTGTGTGGCGTTCATACTCAGTAAAGGGGGAAAGGGGTGGTTATAACGGGGGATATATTAATACATATACCCTGTCTACTGTCTTATACAGTGACAATATGGTGGAGATGCGGGGTAGAAATTAGGATTATTTAGGATATAATTTTTTGTAAAAAAAAAAAAAGAGAAAAAAAAAAAAATAGGGATCTGTTGTGTGTTTAGTTGGATAGGAACTTGATATTGGAATAGTAATTGTAGCGCGTGGGTGGTTGGAGGGAGCGCGCCGTCAGTAGGGGAGGAAGCGCGGTTACTTGGCAATCCTAGTAACATAGTTGCCAGGTAACGTTGTCTTGTGTTGTCTCGGTTTGGTGCAACCGAGGTATGAATGGTGTGTTTATGTTTGTGTTCCTCTTTCTCTTTCAATTACATGTGTTTATGAGTGTTGGAATGTATTGATGGTCACAGTAATATTTGACGTGAAATGTTGAAATGAAATGTTTCAAATGTTGGTCATCAATGTGCTCAGCAGTTAACCGTGCCTAGGGTGTTGGGAGACTGTCACCGATCGGCAGTAGTAAACCAGCCGTTCATGTGTTTCGAGTTATGGTAGTGTTCAGAAATAGAGAGCGTGTGCATAGGTGTATATGTGTGTGTGCGAGCGTGCGTGTGTAAGATTTGGGGTTTTGGTTAAGGTGGAAGGTTAGGCTAGGTAGGGAACTGGGGAAATAAGACATACAATATTTTTGAATTCCAATCTTGACTTGTTGAAGGGATGGAGGCGGGAGGTTGGTTTCGTTCCCGTTTGTTACCCTTTGTTACTTTGGTTCTACACCAGAGAAGGCGGGCAGGATATCGGCTGTTGTTGGTGTCAAGTCTGTGAGTTATTGTGGTAAAATTGTCGTGTGGTTGCACGAGCAACAACTAGTCCGTTGGTCCGGCGTGTCAGCTCTGCGGAGGGATACGCTGCTCTGACCAATCGCTGTTTTGTGTTGTGAGCAGAGTTCGCTTGATTCCGACCAGAGCGGAATGTGTTGGGATAGCTTCACTTTGGTCCCTGGTGTTCGTCGGAGTGGACGCGCCTTGTAGTTGCGGCGGCAGCGCCGTTAGTCGAGCTGAGTGACTTCGAGTCATAGTTAGTGCCAGGTCCTCGTCGGGTCTGGTGTGCCCTTGGCCTGTGCCGGGTTCTGTGTCGTCTCTGTTGGCAGCCACTTCAGCCAGTTGCAGAAACTGGTGTGGTTGAACGTCTGTTTGTGCAGTTGTGGTCAGCAGGTATCCTGTTTCCGTCCTGAGGCTGGGGCCAGATCACCGCAGTCTACTGCCGCGTGCCGGCAGGTGAGCGGCGGTTTCCCATGCCTGCTGCTTTTTCCCGGGAGAGGGAGACCATCCAGGCCGTCTGCCGTCTGTGAGGCAGCTCTCCTCCTGCTACCGGGGCTCTCTGGGAGTTCTCCAGCCACCCGTTGCTCTTCCCTGTTCGGGTTTTTCCTTTTGCCCCCCGGGGGACCTCGTCGAGAGGGCACCGCCCAAAAGGACTTCTCTCCCCCTCAGTGTCGGCCCGGGGGCCTTCGGAGGAGGGGGCTTTCCTTCGACCCCCCGGACTCGTGGAGGGAAACTGAAACCGGGGTTTCCCCTTTAAACCCGTTTTTGTCCGGCGGGGCCCTTCAGAGGGTTTTGTGCCAGCGGGGGGGGAGGGTCGGGACTGGGGGAGCCCGGTCGCCCCCGGGGGTGCAGGTTTTGGGGGAAAGCGGACTGGGGGAGGCCACGGTCAGCCGGATTTTCAGTCGTCCGGGGGGGGGCTCCCCTGTGAGGGGGCCGATTTACAGCGCCGGGGGCTGGAGCTCTGGGGCCCGGGGGATGGGTTTGCCCAAAGGGGTTTGGGGTTTAAAAAGGGTTTTTTGGCGTTAGGGAGTGGGGTTTTTGGGGTGTTAGCTACTGCCCCCCTTTTGGGGAACGTATTTGGCCGGGACAGTGTGGGGCCCACTTGTCGTTGCCTCTTAGGGACGCACGACCAGTTCGGTAGGGGTCAGGGTTCCCAAAAAAAGAAAGGGGGGGTCTGGGGGGAGGGTGTGGGTGGTAGTAGTTTAGGAATTGAGGGCCCTTGGGGTTTTTCCTTGTCCAAATAGTTAGTCACCCCGTGTGCGGGCTATCTCTGCTCCCCAGGTCGCAGTGATATACCGCAAAATGGGTTTAGCATTGGGTTTTGGGGTCTCGGGTCGTTTTTAGGGTAGTGTGGGGCCGGGATGATGTGGAAAAGGGGGTCCCCCCCTTGGGGGTGGGGGGGGAGTGAGGGGGTGGCGCCATAGTGGTGGTGAAATAAAGAAGTGCGCTTTGGGTTGTTAAAGCTGTGTTTTTGTGCTGTTTTGTCTGCTCTAGTGTGTAATAGGTGTGGGAAAGGGTGGTAGGCCGTGGGCTTAGCGACCGTGACAGAGACAGGTGTTTGGAAAGACACTGTGGTTCCCAAAGTATAATTGTATTTATTCAGCCTGAGGACAATCAGATATTCGCTTCACGGTTGGGAGAGTGTGGTTTCTTGTGAGAGGTTCTGAAGGTAAAGAAAAAAAAATTTTTGGTTTCCTTGGGTAGAGGCTTGATGTCTGTGGTAATGGCGTCTGGAACCGATCGCAAGCTAAGGTCTCAAGGCACCGTAAGTCCAGTTGATTTCTGTCAAGGAAAAAAGGGGGATGTTTCAAACCCCTGTGAAGCAGCCAGGGTTTCCCTCCCATGTCCCGTCCTTTGCGGCTGGTAAGCCTGGGTTAGGAGAGTCTCCGGGGGTGTGCTAAGTTTGTGTCCCCTAGCGTCCTGCTGTTCAGTACTACTCACGCCTGGGGATAGAGCTTGGATTGAGTAAAGGTGGAATTGGCCCAGTTCGTTGCTGACAATGTGGCAAAGGAAGCAAAAAGAAGTGAGGATTGCTATCGTTAGGAGGGCACAGGTGGTTTGGGAAATGTCAGGGAAAGGGGAGAGGAAGGAGCAGGAAGAGTTACCCGTGTTAGCAGCCAGGTTTAGGAGAGAGGAAGAGGAAGCTGCTGCCAGGCTTAGGAGAGAAGAAGAGGAAGCTGCTGCCAAGCTTAGGAGAGAGGAAGAGGAAGCTGCTCCCAAGCTTAGGAGAGAGGAAGAGGAAGCTGCTGCAGGAGAGAGGAAGCTGCTGCCATGTTGGCTATCCTTTTGGCAGAGAAGCAAAAGAAAGAGGATGAGGTTGTTTTCCCAGAAGACGAGAGAGGTCCAAGAGATGGCCACCCGACAAGGGGACGCGGTGCTAGGAGGAAAGTCGACCAGGATGACGTAGAGTTAAGGAAGTTAGAGTTGGAATCTCAAGCAACGAAAGGCGGCGAGATCGTGTCCTTGAAACAGGAAAAGTTGAGACTGAAAGAGCAAGAGTTGAAGGAGGCGAGAGAAGGGCTGAAGAGGAGGCGACAAGCCATGGGGCAATTGATCCGTTGACAGACACTGATGACGTGGACATGTATTTAGCTCATTTCGAGCAGGTTGCCCCCGTTGTGCCGCGGGAAAAAGAACTTCATGGTCCTCTAGACTAATAGCTCTGTTGAGAGGGAAGACGAGAGATGCCTTTTCTGCGACTGAAGGGCCGTTGATCTCGCAAGTTTCGCCCAAGTGAAGAAAGGGCTTCTAGAGTATTTCCGTTTAGACGCTGAGCATACCGGAAAAAAGTTCAGGGGAATGAAGAAGGAGGTAGGAGAAACGTTTCAGCAGTTTTTAGACTGGCTAAGGTCTTGTTTTAGTCTGGGGTTTGTACTGCAGATGGGAAAGACGAAAACAAAGCTGAGGACTTGAAGGACATCATTTCGAGGAACAGATGTATGGAACTTTTACTCCTGACTTTGTCACGGAAGGCATCGGGTGTCCTAAGAATGCTGAAGCATTTGGCCTTGGAAGCAACTCGGATAGCAGAAGCACGCGGATAGGGCGAGAGAGCAAAAGGGGCCCCCATCTGTAATAAGTGACGCTCACGAGGTCAACCAAAGACCTAGGGGGTAAAAATCAAGGCAGTTCCAGCGAAGGGACCGGGGGACAGCGGGAGAGAGAAATTTAGAGAGGCCAGCCAGCGTTCAGGCTGCACCCAAAAAGGGGCCCACCTAGGCAGGGGGTGATTTGTTATGCATGCAAGCGACAGGTCACTTCCAGCGAAATTGTCCGAATCTTGAGAGTGGGGCTATCCAATATGTGTCTGTCTTGGAGAGCCAGTATATCCGGAAGCTACCCCTACGCTGTGTGTACCATGCTCCAGGAAACCTTTCAATCCGAGGTGTAGGGTGAGGGTCGGAGAGTCATGGGCAAGTGGTATCGAGATACAGGAACATCGCAGACCGTGGTCGCGGCGAGGGCTGGTACCAAGTGATGCATATACAGGGAGGACTCAGACGGTTGTATTGGCTGAATCCAGGTGTCGTAGCACACTCCCCGTGGCCTGTGTGTACATGAACGCCGTACTTTGAGGGGATGGTTGAGGCTCTGGTGATGGAGGATCCAGTTGAGGAAGTGCTGGTGGGGAATTACTACGCCGTGAGGAGAGGCACCATCCTGAGAGAGTCCCAGTATACCCATCAGGGGACAAAACTCTTCGGAGAGTGACAGCAACCCGATAAAAGCCTCAGGTCGCTGTGTTGACTCGTGCTCAGGTCAGGGGCCAGGACAGGCCTGCGAAACCTTTATCTTTAAAAGGAGCAAGTGATGGCTGTCTCGAAAGACGAGCTGATTCATGGGCAGGAACAGGATGATAGCCTTGCACGTGCAGAAGAGCTGCAGAGGAAAAGTTAGTGTTCCATCCCATGGAAATAGGGTCTCCTTCATGTGGAAAGACCGGTCCTGGTACGTAAGTACGGAGTGAGAGGGGAAACAAAAACCCCAGGTTTGTGGGGCGAAGTCTCTAAGGAAGACCATATTAACTCTCGGACACGATTTTTCCTATGGCTGGACATTTGGGGGGGAAAACAAGACAAAGGAAGAATATTCCCACACTTCTATTGGCCTGGAATGTGCAGTGACATAGGCAGGTATGTGAAGTCATGTGTGAGGTGCCAGCTTTACCTTGGATAAAGGACGAGTCAGACGGTGCCGCTTGTCAAGATGCCCCTTATGCAAGAACTTTTGACAGGGTAGGCGTGGATATAGTGGGACCGATTGGCACCCATGTCTGCAACAGGGTTGCAGGTATATACTGGTACAGGTGGACTCGCCACGAGGTATCCAGAGGTACTCCACTTCGCACGGTAACCACCGGGTCAGTTGCTGAGGCACTGTTTGCCATGTGGTCTAGGACAGGAATTCCTGCATCGGTTTTACAGACCGGGGTACTCAGTTTACGAGTAACATGATGACCCGGGGTGTTGGGGTTATTGTCCATAAAGGGTCTGCACACTACTCCATACCATGCGCAATGCAATGGGTTAGTTGGCGCTTCAATGGTACCTTGAAGAAGATGCTCCGTAGATTGACTCAAGAAAAGCCTGAAGAATGGGATCGTTGGGTGCCTGCACTGTTATTCGCGTATAGGGGGGTTTCCCCCAAAAAAGGGCACGGCTTTTCTCCATTCGAGTTGTTATACGGACGCAGGGTAAGAGGACCAATGAGGTGCTGCGTGATCTTTGGACCAACCCCAGAGACCATGGATGTACAGACGGCTGGTGCATATGTGTTTGACTTGAGGAACAGAATGGGCCGAGACTTGCGGCATACCCCGGAAAATCTAGGGGAAAGCGGCAAGAACCTATAAGCGCCAATTTTGATGTCAGATCCCGTCCTCGCACAATCCGACAGGGCCCAGGGTGCTGGTGTTGCGACCAGTCAAGCACAACAAGTGGAAACTGGCTTGGCAAGGACCGTTTCCAGTGATTGCCAAGGTGGGGGAGGCTGATTACAAGATACAGTTCGAGGTCGGGAGAACCCTTTTACCACGCAACCTGTTGAGATCGTTTGTGGAGCGGGGGGGACGAACCGAAGCCAACAGCAGTGGCGACCGTGGTGATTCAGGACGAAGAACCTCTGTGGGCGATGCCCACCATTGGGAAAAAAATTTCCCAGTAGTACCACTAGCTGCGTCAGAATCCGCAGAGGATGTAGTGATTGGTGCTGAAGACGGTCATTTCAGGGAACAGCGGGCAGCAGTTGGTCGGCGAGTTCCAGGATGTCTTCACCGATTTTCCCAGGGTCTACCACGTTGGAGGCGTCCCAAAATCAAGCGGGACTTCGAATATTCCAGTACGATCGAGACCGTATCAGTCCCATATTCCCAACGCGACTGTGTTCGTGATGAAGTGGAGAGATGTTGAGAATGGGAAAGTCATTGAGAAGTCGTATCTCCATATTGCTCACCATTAGTGCTGGTGAAAAGAAAGATGGAAAGATTCGGTTCTGTGTGGATTCCGTCGTTTGAACAAAATGTTGAGTTTGACGCAGAGCCGATGCCAAAATAGGTACTTGTTCGCAAAGCTGGGTGAGCGACGGGTTTTCAGAAAGCTTGACCTGTCAAAAGGATACTGGCAGATACCCGGGGACGAAGACGACGCCCCAAGACAGCGTTTCTCGACACCACAGGGTCATTATCAGTGGGTTAAGAGCCTTTCGGTCTGTGTACTTCGGGAGCAGTGTTTACTCGGTGATGAGGAAGTTGCTTCAACCACTGGAGACAGACGATGTTGATAACTTCATCGACGATGTGTTGGTGTCAACCGTCGACACTGAAGAACATTTGTCTGTATTGCGAGCAGTTCTGGATCGCATTCGAGAGTGTGGTCTCACTCCCAGGCCTTCCAGTGTGAGCTGGGAAAAGCTGAGGTGTCCTATCTGGGGTACAGGCTTGGAAGGGGAAAGTTATTCAGGCCTGAGGAAGACAAAATGGAGCGATTCAGTCAGCTATGCGCCCAGCTACGAGAGCAGGTACGCAGTTTCTTGGGGTTTGGGAGGGTTCTACCGACGATTCATCCCAAGGTTTTCTGAAATAGCGTTTCCACTCACTGACCTGACCAAAGAAATGAGCCTCGCATGTGGTTGGAATCCTGATTTTGGAGGAGGCGTTCCAGAAACTGAAAGATTGTTTCTGCACGCCGCCTGTATGCCATTTACCAGTTCCGGAACGTCGGTTCGTTCTGGAGACCGATTGCCTCTGAGGTGGGCGTAGGAGCTGTGCTGTGTCAGGAACACGACGCGGAGTCCATCCTGTAGTGTGCGCCAGCAAAAAGCTCAATCCAGCTCAACGCAACTATTTCCCTGTGGAAAAGGAATGTTTGGCCCCTGGTATGGGCGGTTTAGAAGTTTGAACCCTACCTTTATGGGGTGGAAAATTCACCTACGACGGGACCATTCTCCCCTTCAGTATTTGGAGAGGGTCAAGTCGCCCAGTGGTCGGATCACCCCATGGGCGTTGTTGCTACAACCTTTCAGTTTGTAGTGGAGGCAATTCCAGGACGTGAAATGTGGTTGCAGTTTCTTGAGTCGTATGGAGTAAGGGGTCTGTGCCGAGAGCTTTTAAAAAAGTAGAGGAAGAGGGGCTTATTATTTTTCAAGTGCTGTAACACTAAGGACTTGTTTCTGCGTTCTTTCAAGTTTTTTATTTAAAGGTATACTTAAATCTTGGGGGAAGGGTATTGTCACGCACGAACTGACACAGGGCCTCAATGACAATTGTGGAGTGTGGCCCCTCCCGTGCCAGGTTGGCAGTGACCCTGAAGTGCGTGAATCCCGCCGGGAATTTGCTTACCTGTTAACTCTTGGAGGGGGAGGGAGGGGGAGTGTCAAACTCGTCGGAATGTGAGGTTTACGTGTGTAAACTAACATTCGTGAAACTGGAGTTCTTCGATGTGTATGGGGAATTCCGTGAATGTGAGTGCTGGGCTTGTGAGTTTCCCGAGGTTTAAATCGGATGTGTTGGTGTGTCTGCAAGTTAGTACGAACTGAGGCGTTATCCGCAAAGGTTGGGTTGGCCTGTGCTCATGTTTGTTTCTGCCGTTGGGGGCAGGAGTCTTGGTATGCCCTCGACCGACTTTGAAGGTTTGGCTACCAGAGAAGCGGTCGGGTGTTTCGGTGTTCAGCGACGGGTTCTGCACGTACCGGGGGGTTGGCTGGTTTTGGCAGTGTTTCCCCGGGGACTGAGGGTGTCGTCCAGTGTGTCGTCCGCCGTTTGACTGTCGGTGTTTGGTGTTCAGCAGCGGGTTCTGCAGTTTCCAGGGCGTTGGCTGTTGCAGTGTCCGGCGATGGGGTGTCGTCCCTGTGTGTCGTTCCTGTTGTTGTCCAAGGTGAGCGTATAAAGTAGCGGAAATTTTGGAGGGCGTGTAGTTGGTTGTTTGTAGATATCATGGTTTCATCAACTTTTGTGTTTCAGTTCCCGGAACGGGAGGATTTCCTTTTAATTTTATTTTTATTCGCAAAGATTCTTTTTATGTGAATTTGGCTAAGAGGGGGGAGATTTAAAAGTGCGGAAGTTTGAAGAGAAGAGATATAATTTGAATTTAAGGTGGGGGAAAAACCGTACTATATGGGAAAAGAAGTTATGTGCATTCCGATTTTACACTGGTTGTTGTTGTTGTTGTCTATTTAACGGGCTATTTCCCCACAGTGATATTAGACGGATTTTTTTTTTTTTTTTTTTTTTTTTTTTTTTTTTTTTTTTTTTACATGGTAGATAGGTGGATGTGTTACAGCGGTATTGATGTGCTAAGAAAATATGTTGTACGGGGTAGTGGTCGCTGGTGTACGAAATATGGTTTCAAGTTTGATAAGATTGGTTATTTTCTGGAGTGTACGTTGTATCGGAGGACGGGGAATTTTAAATTAAGGGCTGTCACGCGGTGCAGGCCCGGTTTCGGAGGGCAGACTGCTTGTTATTGTTGGGCGTGTGTGAGGTTTATCGATAGTGACGGGTGGTGGTACCTCGATAGAAGTCTTGTTGAAGTTCACTTTTGGTGTCGCGCTCGGAACTAAACAGGGTGGATGGGCGGAAGAAAATAAGGATCATTATATCTATTATAAGGATTGTTTTTTTTTTAAATTATTATTAAGATTTCAGTGAATTTATGAAATTTTTTAAATACAATAGTAATATTAGTTTGATTAACTTGGTATAGGTTATTACGATTAGAAATAGAAGAGAAAAAAATAGCGATGATTAATAAAAGTATGAGATTTTTTTTGGGAATTGTGCCTCAGAAGCTTCATTTTTTTTTGTATGTATGGTTTTTTGTCGCTGTGGTGCACCAGTTTTCAAGAGTTTCCGCAGCATTTGGTGTCAGTTACAAAGTTACGCGCTCGGAAATCCTTGTCGAGTTTATGTAATTGGTTATTTTTTGCGCTTGATAATTCTGTGACATTTATGGGTTGTGATTGTGTATGTTTGGAAATTAGGATACCCGGGTTCAATTCTATTATTTTGGTTTTGCTTGAGTGTGTTGATTTATCAAGCATGTTTACTAAGTAATGATCCGAATTGTGCGTTTCTGTCGTCACAACGGTCGGTTGTTAGTTTGTCGTTGCAGTGTATATGGGTTAAATCCATTAATCATTGTCTTAGAGCCCAGATTGGAATGAAGTCGGGTATGTAATCAGCAGTATAATCACTTTTTGAAGGAACGTTGTAAATTTGTTTTGTGGTGTTGATGAAGTGGAAGTCAATGAAATTGGTTTAATGGGGTAATGGAAATTTCTGGTGTGAAGAAACTTGTGTCAAGGTGGCGGTTGTAAAGTCATGATTTAAATTCCAATTAGCTGTCGCACTTTGGGTTGTGCAATGTAAAAAAACTGAAACCATTATTTTGTGAAGAACAAAAAAGTTAACTGTATCTTCTGTGGGAAGTAGGACATTCCCTTTTTCACAAAGGGTTCCGGGAGTTTTATGTTCTCCCTACACGGCAATCCGTTTAGGGTCGGCCTCTCAGGTGGTTGGAGTTGGCACCGCCATCCCCACGGTCATCCTGCCACTTCTGCCAGGTGGGGACGCACCGAGCGGCAGGATGCGTTCCGGTCGGGACGTCATCTCCCTTCACAGTCCGAGGGGTTTTGGCAGTTCCTCTGACTCACTGTATCTTCGGGTGGCAAGGTCTTGAGGGCCACCGAAGTAGTCCATCAGCGTTATCGCGGGGTGTGGTGGTGCCCTTGTAGGGAGGGAACCGCGTTCTTCGAGGTCACAACGTTCCTTCCTAGTTCGTATTTAAGCGCTGTCGTAAATTTGGGTTTGGCGTGCATAGTTGAGAAACGCCGTCAAGCAGACCGACCCTTTCTAACCTTCGGGAAAACGCTGTGTTGCCGTTTTTATTTTTGTGTGTGTGGTTTTGGTTATTTTTGGAAGAAGTTTTTTTTGCCTGTGTTCAAGTACCCGCCAGGGACTTCGATCAAGTATTGAAAATACGCATTGGGGCGGTTACCTGAACAATTGGTGTTGAAAATTGGGGGTTAGCTTTGGGTCCGATGGTTGACACCCCACGTAAAAAATTAGTATAAAGATACATTTGAAGAAAAGCATTGCGTGGGCCCTCTCGGGTTATGGTATCAACCCTTTCTTGGTATTTCATCCCGGGTTACCAGGGATGTGAAATTCCCTTGTCCCTCTGGTTTGCCTTTAGTGGGCTGGGTGGGTTTCTGTTTCCTCCTGAGGAGGGTTGTATATGTAAACGTGCAGCATGCGTGCACGGGTATGATAAGGGCCATGCGCGATGGTGGTATTGTAGTATTGTTCGATTCTTTGGAGTTGTTTTTTTGTTGTGTGTGTGTGGGTGGGGGGGGGGGGGAAACTGCCTATGTGTCGGATTTATAAAGGTTTGGTTTATCTGCCATTCTGTGGTTGAGAGTGCGGGTGTGAATGCAAATAAAGCTCGTTTGTGCCTGATTTTCTTTTGTGGGTGTTGTGTGTGTGGCGTTTATACCAGTTTAAAAGGGGGAAAGGGTGGTTTAACGGGGGTTATTAATTTCTATATCCTGTTTCTGTCTTATACTGGCACTCGTTTTGTGTCCAAATCAAGATGTTATTTTAGGTCAAGATTTCCCTCCACAACGTTATCAATTGTCAGACACTGGTCGGTCACATTTGTGATGCGGTTTCTCGTGTTGTCCTGTCGCCCGCGTTGTCCTCTGGGTGTCAATAAAGTGAGGCTGAATACAGATATGTTGGGTCCCCGTGCCATGGTGGAAAGTGGCACATAGAGCTGTAGTTGTAGCTGTCGTATGGCTGAACCGGACAGCTCCAGTCCTGTATCCCGCTCCCTTCACCGTACCATCTCCCACCTCCATAGTGTCTGTAACAGTCAGCCGATGGATGATCCCTGTCTCTATACGGAAATCCTTGTTGTAATCCGGCCTCCTACTGTCGCTCCTTTGCCGTCAGCGCGGTGATGCTCGCTGGGAGTAGGTCCGATCACCTTCGTTTTAGCGTTTGCTTACTGTGGTAGTCGTGTCTCCAAGCACTGTTCACGTGGTGTCGTTCTGGCCCTCTGTCACTGTTGACTGGGTCGATCGTCTCCTCTGCTCCTCCACCACCAGCCTGTTGCCTTGTAGTAATCGTGCACACCTTGACTGGCTCCGTGTCGTGTACCATCAGCGTAGCTGCCTCTGTTCAGAGTAAGATTTCGAAATGGGCCTGCTACAACCAGCTTGTTTACCTTTGTAGAATGCACGTATCCATCAGCTTGGTAGTCTTGAATGATCTGCTGTTGTTTGGATGTTAGGTCACCTGCCACTCTGATACCTTTCTTTCGCAGCCCCTTTCGTCCCTTTTGTCAGTTCACTCATTTTATCTGACCATCTTGCAAACTTCACAATGACAGGCTGTGGTTTAGAAAAGTCACTACTTCGGGCCAAGACGATGAGCATGTACAATGTCCTCAGAGGACCACGTTTTCTCTGCACAGTGTCTTGACGTGTGTTGAGCACTTTCTTTGCACACTCTGCATAATTTTCGTGAGACGGTTGCGGTAGATTGAACAACTTGAGGTTGTCTCTCCTTGAAAATGATTCTAACGTGTCAATTTTTTCGCTGAATACATTTGATATGTTTTTTAGCTTATCTTCCACATCATAATTGACTTGTTTTGTTTCTTCTAACATGAAGCCAAAAACGACCTTTAAGATTTGTTGTTTGGGATTGTAGGTGTTGTGACTGTGTTTTCAGCGCTCCCAGCATGTTGTCCACTGTTGCTAATAAGTCTTTGCCAAGCGATCGAACGTGTTTCGAGTTGCTCACACACACACACACACACACACACACACACACACACACACACACACACACACACACACACACACACACAAATCTTTTAACTTCGTCTCATGTTGATGCAGTAAATTGCTTTTTTTCCCAGTTGAGAGTTAGGACCAGGTTCGTCTCCATGTCGTTTGCACACATCAGCACATGAAACAGTATGAAAATGCACTGCGTCTGAGCTCTTCTCGCCCGGTTTGTGTTGGCAACATGGCCTGGCGAGCTTTGCGCGCTTCCCCATGAATTGAATGTACACTACAGCAAAACAACCGCAGGTAGCCTGAAAATAATTTGTCTCTAAAGACATGATTACCTCAGCCATCACTTGTTGCAATGATTAAGCGTATCATTTAAACGCAAGACTTCTTAATTAACATAAGCAATTAATGAAACACTCCGAACAAGAGAACACATCTTTCTTCTACCTCTGACGATTGTTCTCCCCAGAGAGAGAGAGAGAGACGAGAGATGAGAG
>CM031624.1:57394316-57409432 GCA_018398815.1 Conus ventricosus | reverse complement strand
ACAAACAACCCCCAAACACCCCAAACACACAACACACCAACACACAAACAACCACACCCCACACACACACACACACACACACACAAAAACCCACAACACCAACATTATATTATATATATATATATTATATATATATATATATATATATATATATTATATATATTTATATATATATATATATTTATATTGTTAACCTGCACTTGTTTCCCCCACTACTTGATTGTTCAGCATTATTTGTTTGGTCATCAGTGGGCGATTGCATCTGTTAGAAGATCCAAGTAAAGGTTGTTCTGGACAATTCTTAGCATGACAATGCTTGGGTTATTGAACAGCAGAGCTGAACACTCAGACTATTTCATATCTTTTGATCTCCCTTGCATCCTTATATGGATCTCGAGCATAGGCTCAAAGACTGTCCCCTACATTTTATACTGTTTGCATAATAATGTCTTTGGTTGTTCAGCACTTTTTTTTCCTCTCCACACTTTCGTTTTGTTTTATTTTACTATGGTTCACTGGCTGCTTTCCGGGTGCTGTTGGATTCTTTTCTAAATCCTTCATGGTGAGAACACCACAGAATTACGGACTGTGGTGTGTCTTTATTTGACGCCAGGGTCAAGACACAATCAGCCGTGTCTCCCTGATGAGTTCCGATCAGCGGACGAAAGGCCTAGGAGCAGGTGATACATATAGATCTGCCTTCGAGAGGAATTGCAATAGTTCATCATGCAGCTAGTGAATTGGTTTTCATATTTGTAATAATTATACATTTTCATCATATTCGGACACCCCCCCCCCTTTTTTTTCCCCTGAGCTCTTTGCCAAGTCATTACTATAATGATGGAAGAATTGTTAACCTGCACTTGTTTTCCCCCACTACTTAATTGTTCAGCATTATATATATATATATATATATATATATATATATATATATATATTATATATATATATATATATATTATATATATATATATATTATATATATATATAGACAATGGTAGTAAATACCAGCAGAGATTTAAAAAAAAAATGCTCAACCAGACTGGGAGCAACATTTGTTAAAAACCTTACCTTTTAACAATTATATATATATATATATATTATATATATATTTATATTTATATATATATATTATATATATCCTTTGCTTGCTCTTACACACTTTTATACTGAAAATAACTACTTTGCAGTATGAATACGTGGACTGGGACTATTCTGAATCGAAACTATTATCTTTCTGTCTATCTTCCAATCTATCTGACTCTCTGTCTGTTTTTCAATCTACCTCTCTCCATCAACACACACACACACACACACACACACACACACCACACACACACACACACCACACACACACACACACACACACACCGCCACACACACACACACACACACACACACGCGCATCAATGCACGTTACGTCACAAATACAACTTGCAGCTTAATATGTTTGCACTGCTAGTCAGCTCTTACGGCTACAAACTTTGTAGTCAACAACGTGATGTCCAGTTCACGTCGAGAGGTGTGTTTTTTTCTATGCATCGCGTGTGCGACACATTCAGCAGCAGGTCCTTTCAGTTTATGGCTCAAGCAAACAGACCTAGCGATCAAACCTCTGAAGGGCATGTCAGCATTGATCAGGGGATGGACCATTTTTATTATGGGCGCTCTGTTTTACATCCATGTTTTTTTGCATTTTGTCTTCTGTTTGAACTCCCCTAAGCTGATTGATTAGTTAATATTGCTTTAGCAGTGTCCGTTTGTGGCGTATGTCCTATAACATGCCCCTGGTTTACTCACGTGGGTCTCGACCTTCGGCAAGATTGCTCCCTTCCCACCAGGGGTCGCAACCTTGCCGGGGTCGGAGGGCTTGCGCGGTCGGTGACCCCTTTTGGCTTTCCCTGAGGGGGGCTCCAGTACTCGACTAGATGGCTGTTCTTTTTAATGTTCTAGGCCTGTGTAGCCAAGTTGCTGACTGGCCTGAGCACTAGGTGGTAGGAATTGATCCCCCTGGTAGGTCCCCCATGTTAGAAAGGTTAAGAGTGAGGCCCCTGACAAATAGTAACCACCTTTTTCCTATTCTATCTTCTGCCGTTCTTAACGGGTCTTTTCTCTCTCCGTCCCCCCTTCAAGCCTTCTTGTCCACCCTTGTTTTCTCTGATATGCTAAAGTCGCTGCCGAAAGCAGCAGGGAAGCCAGGCAGGGTACCTGGCGGGGGAGGGGGGGGGGGGTGAGTGGCTAAATCCCAATTCAGTCGTGAAGGTGCACTGTCTGGTTTTCATGCGGGACGGTACCAGGCTAGGGACGCCATACTAAGGCCATCCATTGTCCCTTCCCCAGCACGGCAGCTCTCCTGGGGTGACCGATTATTTCTGCCATTTATTTAAAAACTTTCATGGCCACCAAAACAACTAAAACAGAAAGGAGAGTTCAGATTCGATGTTTTATTCTTACAGGCCTTGGCCCCTCAGAAAGGGGATATACAGGGAAACAAAACCCAAAGTCGCTATACGAAACTAATAATAAGATTACAATCCACAAATGCTTGCCGTTTGAAAGCTTTGAATAATAATACTGCGAACTGCGTTACAGTGTTTCATTTGCAGATGACATAAACAAAGTAAGCTTGAATAAGCAAGGTCTTGTATAAAATTTTGGGGGATTAAATTTTTCTCTATATCTTGTAACTCTGGACAAGTTAATGCGAAGTGTACTTCATCTTCTCTTGACTGTCGCCAAAATGGACACAGCAGACCAGAAACTTTTAAACTTGTCTATAACGGCAGTGATGAACAGAATATCAGAAACACCAACTCTAAATTTTGTCATCACAAACTTCAAGTGCCTGTCCATGGCCCTTTGACATATACATTGGCAGGAATGCACATCAATAAATGTTTTTTAGAAACAAAACCCTGTCACTATTCTAAATATGAAAATTCCAGTCTTGCCCCCTACAGTAATTAGTCTTTCTTTAAAGGTCAAAGAAAACTGTTCATATCTCCGATACCTTGGTTAAGCCATACGTACCCGAAACCATGTTCATATAATTTTGCCTTAACCAGTGACACCCAGTTCATCTTGCCTCTTTTAAATCTAGTTCTACTAGCTTTTTTATAAGCTTTATGGGTGATCTATGTTCAGCCATCTGATTTAAATTTTTGAACCAGTACTTGATACTTTTAAACAGTAAAATGCGAAGTATGGGTATCTGTTAGTCTGTCCTTTACACAAGTCATTTGGGGTTTGTGATGCACCCCAAGAATTTTTTTAAAGCAAATAATTAAACCTTTTCGCATTGTGCAGGGGCATCATCAAGACCCCCAGTTCAGCCCATATTGTAGTATAGGCAGGATTTGGCATCAAACAATTCAAAAACAAAGCAAGAGGTTCATTATTCAGCTTCGACAACTTCTTCATAAAAATAGAAATGCATTTTTGGTTTCTGCAAGCATTTATCTTCACATGCGAAAGTGAACTTAATCGCGTAGAGAAATATACACCTAAATATTTATATACATTTACAACACGCATTTTTGCCCTCATATGCCCATTTTTCCCGAGAGGAAAGGTAACCCCCTTTTCTGAAAACGATTATATTACTTTTACTCAAAATTTACTTTCAGCTGGAGTGAATTAGCTGCCCTTTGAAAACTATTTTGTTGAGTTTGGAGGCCTATTACTGTCTCAGAATTAATGCCACGTCATCGGAAGCAATAGAATAAATTTTCCTTTAGCATCATTTACAAAATGGGCACCATGTTTTCCAGGTTTTCACCTCCAAAGTCAGCCCATTAAGGGAATAAAGAAACAAAACGGGGCCCTGCACACATCACCCTGCTTAACACCTGATGTGCAATTAATATAATCAGATAAAGTCCCACCACATCGTACCTTTGCCTTTACACAATCATACAAAATCATAATGCAATTATGCATCTTTCCACGAATACCGTTTTTTACAAGATAGGCCAAAGTATGGTTCGATTGATAGAGTCAAACGCTTTCTCAAAAATCGATGAAAGCAACATCAACTTACGGTTCAGACAAAATTGTTTTTGAATGAAAGCCAATATTGTGAAATGTGTTCTATGGTTGAAACGATTTTTTTTAAAACCCCAGCTTGAAACTCACCTGTAATGTTATTGTCCTCAACCCATACTTGAAGTCTTTTAGTAATAATTGCACTATACAGTTTGCTGCAAACATTTGCACAACGAGATTCCTCTATAGTTGTTTGGTTTGGTAACATTACCCTTTTTATATAGTGGCACACAATTGACTCACACCAACTTTCAGGATAATATGCCTTTCTAAAACAGAGATTTAAAACTTTTTCCAAAAATTCACACCAAATTTATTGCAGGCATTTTTTTTAAAAAATTCCCCTACGATTTTATCCGGCCGCACCCTTTGCGAGTTTTCAGCAAAATCAAACTTTTCTACTAAGATAGGTTGATTCAAATTTATTTTCGCCGTCACCATCGTTATTTCTCCATCATCATCACCATCAGCATCATCAAAAGCAGCACGCACCCGCCATGGTCATCATCATCACCATTTCAACATTGTCATAAACATAAATCATTCTTAACAGCATCATAAGTACTTTGGTCCTTTACTTTCTCCCTGAACCGACATTAAACTTGTTTTTTTCTTTCTACAATTCTTTAAGTGTACTACCAATCGCTTAGCTAATATCATCGTATTGCTCTTGTGGTAGATATTTTAGCACAGATTCCCAAAAAATCTTTTTGATTATTTAAGATCGTCAGAACAAGGAACACATCTTTATTCCCTTTGACGAGTGTTCATCCCGACAGACAGGCAGACACAGAGGGGAGAGAGAGAGGAGGAGAGAGAGAGAGAGAGAGAGAGAGAGAGAGGAGAGAGGGGAGAGAGGGAGAGGAGAGAGGGGAGAGGAGAGGAGAGAGAGAGGGGGAGAGAGAGGGGAGGGAGAGAGAGAGAGAGAGAGAGAGAGGACTCAGACTCAAGACTCAAGACTAAAAAACTTTATTACTCAAGGATAGAGTTTTGGGCAGTGCCTATTCTTCCAATCTGTCCTTGCTATTCTACAACATTCAACTAAACACACTGACATATTAATAATGGTAGAAACAATGAAGATGATGCAACATTATAATAATAACAATAAAAATTAGTTTTAAGAATAAAAATTTTATTTATTAAAAAAAAAAATTCCATTACAAAATTACACAAACATAATCGGACGTACGTGCGCGCTCACATGCGCGCACACGCCCCACATACACGAAACGCACCGCGTACACCCACACACCACACACCCACCCACCCACCCACCTACATACTTTACAGATTTTCATCAGCTAATATAGAGGCAAACATAAAAGTAGGGCGTTGAGACTATGATCAAAAGGTTAGAATTTATTGTTCAAGTAAATGTTTATGTATTTGCTGATTTGAAGGACGGCAGTGTTGCATGTTTTGGCAGCGGAGGAAGAGAGTTCCACACAGATGGACCAAAAAATGCAAAACTAATTTGAAAAAATAAAATGCGGACACGTGGTAAAATGTAATTATTTGAATCATATCGCGTTGTTGCCATTTGGATAATCAGCAAGTTTTTTTGTTGGCGCCATTTTTGCATGGACTTTAAACATTAGTACTGCCTTATTATAGATCAGTTGGCTCTGCAGTGGTGCATCATTAGTTTTGCGAATTTGCCTGTGGTTGATAGAAACTTGTCGGGAAGAATCAGCTTAATTTCCCCGGGCCCATGCATAGAGTTGTCTTTTTTGTGTGATTTTCGCCGGCACCACTCCAGACAGTGGACGCATAGTTGAGTGGAAAGGCAATGGGCTTCAAAAAATAATTTCCCGGGTGTGTGGTTCAACATAATAACTGAGTTTATTGAGCAAAACAAATTGCGAGCCAACTGTTTGCAACATGATTTATTGTGATTGCCCTTTTAAATTATCATCAATAATCAGCCCAGACAAGTGTTCGGTACTGCTCGATCAAGGTTTCACTCATTTTTAGGCTCAACATAAGATGCTGTGTTTATGTTTCTGTCTCGATGCTAGGACCATACATTTTGTTTTGTGCGGATTAAGGACCATTCGGTTTTGGTTGCACCATTCTAAGACATCATTTATACTTTGTTGTAACGATATTTGTTTCAGACATGTGTTTGTATCACTACAGTGAAGAGAACTGTCGTCAGCGAACAGATCACAGATGACTCATTGTGAGATATGTGCATCGGTAGGTCAAATTTTTTAAAATACAGAAGAGAAGAGGTCCAAGGGGCAGAGCCCTGTGGAACACCACCCGCTCACTATTCCTTCAGAGGAATTAGTACCGTTTAAGTAAAAACGCTGGGTCCTGTTTTCAAGATATGACTGAAAGAAGGTGACTACTGCCCGGGTTTTTAACATATGCAGTCATTTTTTTTAAAAAATATGTTGTGGTCTACAAAATCAAACGCTTTCTTAAAATCGAGGAAAAACGTTCCCGTGAGTTTTCTTTCGTTGATGGTGATAGCCATGTATCACGAGGCGTGTTAAGGCCGTGTGGCATGAGTGATTTCGACGAAAGCCTGACTAAAATGGGTTGCAGTTTGTGATGTTCCATATGTTTAGTTAGGTGTTTGTGAACATGCATCTCAAGAGGTTTCGATACAACGGATAAAAGAGATATTGGTCTAAAATTGTTTAAATCAGTGAGATCTCTTGATTTGGGTAAGGGAATAACGTTTGCTGCCTTTAGACCACATGGGAAAACTTGATCAATACACAAATTATAAACATACGTAAGGGTATCAACAATGTAAAGTAGAGCAAGCTTGAGTATAGAAGATTTACGTTATCAGGACCATTGCTTTTTTATTTTAGTTTTGAAATTAAGGAACCAATTCATTTAAAAGCAAGGGAAGGGGATGCTAAAAAGAATCTCTAGTATTCAATCGTTCTTTGGCAAAACGATTGGAGAACAGCTGGAGTCTCATATCGATTTCAGAATGTGACACTGGCAGCTGTTGTACTGATTTTGTTTCCTGAAGGAAATGATTGTTGAAAGTGTTAGCAGACCACATAGTCGCAGTATTATCTGATTTCTTTCTCGACTTGTCAGTTATTTCATTAACAGCACGCCATAATGATGCTGTACCCTGTGTGCGTTTATCAGTTTCCTAAAAAAGCTCCAGATTTTGATTTTCTAACTAGATCTGATACTCTGTTTTTCTGCTTTTTATATTCATCTACTTTTTTTGCGGTTTTAAGTGCATCCCTTTTATAATAATGTCTTTTGTCAGCCCGCTGGGAAGTACTCTGTGTTTTACCCTTTTTTCTTCTAAGTGGGCATGTTATCAACGATTGAGAGAAAGATTTTTATACCAGGTATTATCGCTTCATTTGGATCTGTGTAATTGAGTACACTGTAGAAAGGGTAAGCTTAAGTCGAGGAAAAATTCATCCTTACTGAAATTTTGAAGCAGCGATATTGAATGGTTGGTGGCCCCTTTTTCTGTTGCTTTGGAAGTTTACAAGACCAAATACACAAAATGAGACAGGGTCGCTGATGCTTTTGTTGCCCTGTTATATTGGATACATGGCTTTGTTGTTCGTGTAGATATGATCCAGCAATGTAGAAGATGTCTTTGCGATTCTAGTTGGATTATGAATAAGCTGATGCAAGCCAAAGAGTGTGGTGGTCGCATCCCAGGCAGGCTGCCGTTTTAAAGTCAATGTTAAATCACAAGAAGAATGACATTTGGATAGCTCTTATATACATCGTCCTATGTGTACAAAGTTGTCATACCAAAGGAAAATGGCCGCGGGTTCCTGTACACTATCCAACTAGAAGAGGGGTGAGTTGGAGGGTTTGACCCGCAGCCACATACATTCAACTTTTTCAGGCTCAAGGTCACGCCGCCTTTTTGTCAGTGAGCGATGCTCTGATGAATATATATTCAAGTCCCGTTTCACCAGAGTGATGTGCATCGCGTCGGACAAGTTATAGTTAGTTATGGATAAAGCTGTATCAGTGAAACGGGAGTCAAGGCGAGTTTCACTAAGACCAAGCAGATGAATAGAAGGGGATTCGTTTAGAGAAAACAGACTCATGAAACTTTATTTGGCAGATGATAAACATTTAGGTGACCCAAAGCGTAATCCGTATCATTATTAATTACTTACAAAAGGTCCCTTGTATTAATTCTAGAGCAAAGTCCTGAGCAATAAAACAAAATGATATACTGTTACAACAACAATTAAAAATATAAGATCAGCAATTATAAAATATCCCAAAAACACACAAAATCCAGAAAGCAGGGCAAGAAGTTCAGTCCAAGGGACAATTCAAGTATGTGTACTGATGCGATGATTATAGGAGACGGGCGATTTTGCACGTTAACTGTCGTTAAGAAATTTTTATAGTCAAAGGGAAAACGATAAAGCGCATAAAGGAGGGAATATGGGCTGGTTTACACACATAACAACTTTAGGAAACTAGAAGCGAATTTACAAGCATAAAATCTTCACAGAATATGCCGTAAGCTCCTCGGTCGATTTGTATACTTATAGAAAAACACTTTTCTGAAATGAAAAGATATACCAAAGGAAATACTTCTAAAGCAAATTACGATGAAGGGTAAAGAAGAGAGATAAGAAAAGAAAAAAGAAGAAGAAAAAAAAGTAAAATGAAACTTAAAACAAAGCAAAGAACCAACAACCAAAACACTAGCATACAAATACACAAGTCAGTATAGTGCACTTGTAATACGAGTTGGCAATGCACAATTTGCCTCGCTCGCAGTAAATAGTAGTTTTTGCAGAAGTCTCCTACTGCAGAGGCTTTGTTCGGGGCTCTTTTCTATAAGGATTTTTTTTTCTCTTTGTTTTACTTAAAATACAAACAAATGTGTCCGTATAGTACACACCAACAGGAACAATCTGCCCAAAGCAAAATGATAATGAAATGAGAAACAAACAAAAAGTTAAAGTTACAAACAAATTTTGCAACAAATATACAAAAAAGGTAAAAATGTTCAAAGGAAAAAAAAAATGAGTATTGGTTTATGATGATGACTCGTATAGTCTCTCAATACGAGCACGCGTCACACTCCCAGTGTCAGCACATTTGTTCTGTTCTTTTTAACCACTGAGTGGTAGTACTTCGATGATGGAAAAGGGGAGAGGAGAGAGAGAGAGAGAGAGGAAAAGGGGAGAGAGAGAAAAGAGGAGAGAGAGAGAGAGAGGGTTCGACCCTTTGACGGACATGGACTCGGACTCGGACACGAAAGTCCAGAAGACGATAGGCGCTTGGCCCTCTTTGCTGATAATCCAGTCGGCGGATAGCAAACGACCAATTACCAAGTTGAGTCCTTTGCTGTTGCAAGGGGGCTGAAAGATCTTGTAGGCGCAGAGCCAAAACCAGTTAAGAGGTTGAGGGATGGTTCCTTGCTCGTGCAGGTTGACCAAAAAGCTCACTTGGAGACTTATTAAAATCAGCAAGTCTTGTGAATTACTCAACCAGGTGTCCAGATGTTCCGCCTGATACAATCTTAGAACTCTTGAAAGACATTAACATTTTTTTCATGAGATCTGAGACTTTGTAGTGAAAAATTTTAACAAAATTTTGGGTGTGTTCTTTGAAGATGTATTTAAAACAAAATTGTGTGAATGAATGAATGGTGAGTTGACTTCAACGCGGTGACAGCCGTGATATGACTCTTTGCAATCGGCTGGGCTATAAGCAACATTATCTTACCTTACCTAGCTCCCTTTTGAATTTGTTTGTTGTATAGATTATTGCTGTGACTATGAGAGGTGTATGTCAGGTACTGAAAACACTCACAGGTCTAAGTTTGACACTAATAGATATATATTGATGACCATGCTATAATAATGTTGTGTATGTGTGTGTGGTGTGTGTGTGTGTGTGTGTGTGTGTGTGTGTGTGTGTGTGTGTGTGTGTGTGTGTGTGTGTGTTTCAAGTGTGCAAGGTTAACACGTACGGTTCATATGGCAAAGGCTGCAAGCCGTGCCCTAGCAATTGCGACAATTTCTGCAACAACCACTTTGGATGTACCAAAGGTAAGTCGTCTTCAACCCCTCAGAAATAAGCATTTTAAATTATATATACATATTATAATATTATATTATATATATATATATATATATATATATTATATATATATATATTTATATATATATATATATATATATATATATATATATATTTATTTTTTTATTTTATTTAAAGTTTTCACACGTGTCTACAGTCTGTATTCTCTCTCTCTCTCTCTCTCTCTCTCTCTCTCTCTCTCTCCTCTCTCTCTCTCTCTCTCTCTCTCTCTCCTCTCTCTCTCTCTCTCTCCCCTCTTCAGTGGACGTTGATGACAATATCAGTGTCACAACATGGTTGCGACGTAGGGAAAGGTGCACCGCTCACCAGATCTAGAGGTTTAAGGCCGAAAGCCAACCGCAGTCATGCTCAAACGCAGACCCACACGTCTTTAACAAACCAATCATGGAATTTTGTTATGTTAATGTGGATGGTTGATTCTTTGGGGTAACGAGGTGATTAAAATTATATTTTACGTCCTTGTAGTCTTCTCGTAGATTTCTTCTTCTTTTTTCTTTTTTTTTAAATACGTCGCTGGAGTCTCGTCGAACCCGTACACACGAGCTCAAAACAGGAACAGAGTCAGGAAAAAGTAAACAGGGCGCAGAACTGGAACCCGAACAGAAAAGCTGAAAAAAAAGAAGAAAAAAAACAACTGGAACCACCTGCAAGGAGGTGCCTAATTATGCATACTGCCTCGGTATCTTTTTACTAATGCCCAAGGACAGCTAGGTGTTCGTGTGTAGTGTACATGCAAAACAGACAAATCAACACAAATGTGTACAAGTCTACTGTTGTGGAACTATTTTGCATGTGTCTTAAGTGGATACGATGAAGACATAGATGGCTTATGAGATGCAACAGAAAGTGAGATGACACCCAATGATGATTCGGGCAACCTTCGCCCGTTTTCTATAATAATCTTAACATCTATGCATAACAATTATATTTATGATGCGACGATGGTCGCATATAATAATAATAATAATAATAATAATAATAATAATAATAATAATAATAATAATAAATAATAATATTATATAACAATGATAATAATAATAGACGTGACGCGATGATGGTCGCATACAACGTACTCACCAACATACTGATGCACGCCAAGATAAATAGATAACTTATCAATCATGATAACAATCATGAAATTCATAATTAAACAGTTTATTATTAAACAGAGAAATGATGAATGAGAAACTGACCTCGGACCATGGCGGTTCCAGCAAGGCCTCGTACAGCGGGGCTAGGAGAGGTCCAAACCCTGTCCTGGTCCGGTCGCCCGCGGTTTCCTCCTACTGGCTGTAGATGGTGAACAAATCGCCAGGTCAACGGCAGGAAGGGATCCTGATGAAGGATGAATACGGATTCTTGAATTTGATGTTGTTGATGAACAAAGTTATTGTCAGAAATGTGAAAAGTCCAGTGCAAGTGTGCAGGTTATTGAACAGGGTCGATGGTCCTCGACGAATCTAACCGTTCTAAAAATAAAAAAATAAGGACTCGATAACAATAAGAGGCAGGCATATGGACAGGAGAGTGTCCATTTGACTGTGTTCACCGTGTGTCCTCTAAGAAAGACTCTTCAGTTGTGGCTAGGTGTACGTTTTTCAAAGACAGAGGATATTGTGAGACCTAGAGGTAAACTGAAAGGTACATCTACTTTGTCTGAAAGGACTTCTGTAAGGAGTGAGAGAAAATTACGAAAAAAAAAAGAAACAAACAAATCCCAAGGATCCTTTTCTTTAAAAAGGCAAGAGAGGCCTGGAAAGAGCACTGAGCATTTGCAATGTTATTGATGGAACAACTTTGACCTCCATGCAACTTGAAATCATGTACAGACAAAATGCGGCTAGGATGGCTAAATGTGCTAAAAAGAAATCTAGCCTCTAGAAATTCTAATTTAACGTGGCAGAGTTTTTGCAGGGGACACTGAACAAGTTGCACCGGTCGAGTACGTGTCAGAAACAGGTTTTGCAAATCACGAGTTTTCCATGATTGGTCAACCTGTCAATGCACTGCAGAAATCAGGGCGTCGAAAAAATGGGACACATCATTAGGTGGCCGCACTGAAAGTGTTTTTGAAAAAAAAAATCTATGCTAGCTGTTTGCTTACACACCCCTGTTGTAGCTACTTGGCAAACATTCAAACAAAATAAAACTGGCATTCCATTATCGAGGCTACATACAACAGCTTGTACTATTATACCACTAAATACTTGAAGATGTATTATGACTTGCTTCCATAGTGCGGTAGTTAGTCTGGCGCAGGGTGAACTGACAGGTTGAAGGTTCATGTCTTATTATACACACACCACGCGCGCGCGCGCGCACGCTCGCATGCATGCACAAAAGACAGACAAAAAGAGAGACAGACAGAGAGACAGACAGAGGGACATACAGACAGAATGAATTAATTAATAAATTCTTAATCGAGAGGCCTTTGGCCATGATGGGGCTTCAAAAAATTCAAAGTTAGAAACGATAATCACAGTTAGAAACGATAATCACAGTTAGAAACGATAATCATATACAGTGTAATAAATATCAACCAGTACAATGTAAAGTGTTAGATTGAATATCTAGGTAATAATGACAGCAGTCTTGCAAAGGCTTTGTATTAGTTACAATGACACTTTCGCATCGTTACAATGTTAGATGATGCAAGTAAAATGCCAACCTGAACACACTTGGATTCATGTAATATTTTCTTGGGATGAATTCTTTTCTTAATCACTGTTAGCTGGACATAACAAGACAAGGTGGATTTCATCTTCCCCAGCAGATGAACACAGTTGACATTAACGTATGCGACTCAGTTGTTCTTGTTTTCCTCTAAGAATGTGTGAATACAGATGAAATTCAAATCTGACTTTATTTAGAGCATTCTTTACATATTTATGTATTCACAGACACATCAAGCTCCTTAATAATTGTTTATAAACGTTCTATAAAACATGTATCCTCACTTGTTTGCGTATAATTGTCCATTTTCTGCCACCTGCAATCAATTATTCTCTACCTAAATTCGTTAAGGAATATTGAAACTGAATCTACATCCTGGTTATCCAAAGCATCCAAAAATGTGTATTTTTTTTCAAGTTGTACGAAGATTTATAGCCTATGCATGCTTCCCCTTTCGTCAAGAGAACATATATTCCATACGGCTTTATGGTTATCAATGTTCCCGATATTAGTCAGTTTTAACCAAAAATTAATGCAACGTACGTAAGAGTTGAAGTATATAGGGCATATACCCGGATCGGCATACATCTAATCATTTAATGTTCTTATATCTACACCTAAAAACTTTTAAAGACCATATGTGTGCGCCTTTTCTGTTTCTAAAGATGTCTTATCTCAAGGCCATATTTCAGGGCCACACTGTACTGTAGGCTGCACTCAGGCACCAAGTAACTTAGAAACAGTTCAGGTGAATTATTCTTAGGTTTATGCAATACTCTCAGAATTGCTATTGATGCTCTTAGCTCTGCTCACCAGTTCGTCACATGCTGTATAGAAAACTAAGTTTTGATGTAAAGCACAGGCATAGATCTTATAACTGTTTAACAACTTTCATTTATGTTGTAACATAATTCCAGTTTTCCCTTAAACAAAATAACCAACATTTTTTTTTAACTTTAATATTCCTTTTATTCATATTCACCGTCAATTCCAGATAACTTGATACTGTATGTAACTATTTAACTGGTATATACTAATATAGTCCAACCACTTTTTTTTCAGCCATCAAAATAATGTCATTTCCAAACAAGAAAACAAACAAATTAATGAAACCACGAGAAAAACACATACCATGCTTTCCTTTTTTAATTATTTCTAAAACAAGTTCATTTATAAACAAGAAGACAAAACTGGACTAAACACATCTCCATGCGTTATTCCTCTTGAACAAATAAAGATGTGAGACCTCTTTTTTTGTGCCTAAACATATATATA
Source organism: Conus ventricosus (assembly GCA_018398815.1). NCBI lineage: Eukaryota > Metazoa > Mollusca > Gastropoda > Neogastropoda > Conidae > Conus > Conus ventricosus. The sequence goes on along the minus strand of CM031624.1, from coordinate 57,395,356 downwards.
TATATATATATTATATATATTTATATATATATATATATATATATATATATATATATATATATATATATATTATATATTGTTTCTCACATTTATCATATATTCCCCATTTGTCTTCTTTTTTTTTTTCTCTCTCTAAAAGTTCAAATATTGCCAAGTCATTACTATAATGATTGAAGAATTGTTAGCCTGCACTTGTTTTCCCCCACACTTAAATGTTCGGCATTATATATATATTATATATATATATATATTATATATATATATTTTATATATAGTATTTAGAGAGAGATGAGAGAGAGGGATGAGAGGAGAGAGAGAGAGAGAGAGAGAGAGAGACGAGGAGGATGAGAGAGAGAGATGAGAGAAGAGGAGAGAGGAGAGTATAGCGATCAGAATCAACGCAATTTAAAAAAAAAAAAGTGCTCTAACCACAGTGGGGGCGACATTTGTCGGATTAAAAACAAGCTAAAACCAGGCTTAAAAAACTTGGCAGCTTTCACTTGTGCCGTTGGTGCTTCATTTCATTTGTACTCAGGGTAACATGTCCTAATTGTGGACTCGATCCATTTCGTCGGACGTTGGGATTTTCATGAACTATGTGACGGCTGTCTCAGTGAAAACGACGTCGCCATCCTCAAGCCCTCCTTACAGACAAACCCAGTACCGGGAGTCCCAGTTTCATCATCGTGAATCCCGCAACTAGCAAGCCTGTATACGTATAAAAGCAGCGACGTGCGATAACGTTGTGGTGGATGTGGATTTGCAGGACTGTACGCCATCTCTTCTGTGCAAATCTCGTCCCTGGTAGGACCGCTTAGGTAGTTTCAGTGTAGAGTAGTGCTATCTGATAGTCACTTCATAAACTACACATGGATCTGTGTACTAAACCCAAATTCAACTTACAACACAACGTTGCCCTCTCTCTCTCTCTCTTCTCTCTCTCTCTCTCTCTCTGTCTGGGGATGAACATGTAGAGAAGAGTGTGATCTGTTGGTGTTTTAATTGATATAGATTGTTCAATGTCGTTACAGTGTTCATTA
>CM031624.1:57381263-57393316 GCA_018398815.1 Conus ventricosus | reverse complement strand
ATTTTAAAATTTTATATATATATATATTAAATATATATATAAAATTTTGGAAACAAGTGCAAGGCTAACAATTCTTCATCATTATAGTAATGACTTGGCAAAATTTGAACTTTTAGAGAGAGAGAGAAAAAAAAGAAGAAAATGGGGGAATATATGATAAATGTGAGAAACAATATATTATATTATATATATATATATATATATATATATAATATATATATATAATATATATATATATATATATATATATATATATATAGTGTTTAGGCACAAAAAAAGAGCAGGTCTCACATCTTTTATTTGTTCAAGAGGAATAACGCATGGAGATGTGTTTAGTCCAGTTTTGTCTTCTTTGTTTATAAATGAACTTGTTTTAGAAATAATTAAAAAAGGAAAGCATGGTATGTGTTTTTCTCGTGGTTTCATTAATTTGTTTGTTTCTTGTTTGGAAATTGACATTATTTTGATGGCTGAAAAAAAGTGGTTGGACTATATTATATATATACTCAGTTAAATAGGTTACATACAGTATCAAGTTATCTGGAATTGACGGTGAATATGAATAAAAGAATATTAAAGTTAAAAAAAATGTTGGTTATTTTGTTTTAAGGGAAAACTGGAATTATGTTACAACATAAATGAAAGTTGTTAACAGTTATAAGTATCTATGCCTGTGCTTTACATCAAAACTTAGTTTCTATACAGCATGTGACGAACTGGTGAGCAGAGCTAAGAGCATCAATAGCAATTCTGAGAGTATTGCATAAACCTAAGAATAATTCACCTGAACTGTTTCTAAGTTACTTGGTGCCTGAGTCAGCCTACAGTACAGTGTGGCCTGAAATATGGCCTTGAGATAAGACATCTTTAGAACAGAAAAGGCGCACACATATGGTCTTTAAAAGTTTTTAGGTGTAGATATAAGAACATTAAATGATTAGATGTATGCCGATCCGGGTAATATGCCCATATATACTTCAACTCTTACGTACGTTGCATTAATTTTTGGTTAAAACTGACTAATATCGGGAACATTGATAACCATAAAGCCGTATGGAATATTATGTTCTCTTGACGAAAGGGGGAAGCATGCATAGGCTATAAATCTTCGTACAACTTGAAAAAAAATACACATTTTTGGATGCTTTGGATAACCAGGATGTAGATCAGTTTCAATATCCTTAACGAATTTAGTAGAGAATAATTGATTGCAGGTGGCAGAAAATGGACAATATACGCAAACAAGTGAGGGATACATGTTTTATAGAACGTTTATAAACAATTATTTAAGGGAGCTTATGTGTCTGTGAATACATAAATATGTAAAGAATGCTCTAAATAAAGTCAGATTTGGAATTTCATCTGTATTCACACATTCTTAGAGGAAAACAAGAACAACTGAGTCGCATACGTTATGTCAACTGTGTTCATCTGCTGGGGAAGATGAAATCCACCTTGTCTTGTTATGTCCAGCTAACAGTGATTTAAGAAAAGAATTCATCCCAAGAAAATATTACATGAATCCAAGTGTGTTCAGGTTGTGCATTTTACTTGCATCTTTAAACTTGTAACGATGCGAAAGTTGTCATTGTACTAATACAAAGCTTTGCAAGAGTGCTGTCATTATTACCTAGATATTCAATCTAACACTTTACATTGTACTGGTTGATATTTATTTACACTGTATATGATTATCGTTTCTAACTGTGATTATCGTTTTACTTGATTATCTTTTTCTAACTTTGAATTTTTTGAAGCCCCATCATGGGCCAAAGGCCTTCTGATTAAGGAATTTTTTAAATTAATTCATTCTGTCTGTATGCCCCTCTGTCTGTCTCTCTGTCTGTCTCTCTTTTTGTCTGTTTTTTGTGCATGCATGCGAGCGTGCGCGCGCGCGCGCGTGTGTGTATAATAAGACATGAACCTTCAACCTGTCAGTTCACCCTGCGCCAGACTAACTACCGCACTATGGAAGCAAGTCTAATACATCTTCAAGTATTTTGGGTATAATAGTACAAGCTTGTTGTATGTAGCCTCGATAATGGAATGCCAGTTTTATTTTGTTGAATGTTGCCAAGTACTACAACGGGGGTGTGTAAGCAAACAAACTAGCATAGATTTTTTTTTTCAAAAACACTTCAGTGCGGCACCTAATGAGTGTGTCCCCTTTTTTTCGACGCCCTGATTTCTGCAGTGCATTGGACAGGTTGACCAATCATGGAAAACTCGTGATTTGCAAAACCTGTTTCTGACACGTACTCCGACCGGTGCAAACTTGTTCAGTTTCCCCTGCAAAAACTCTGCCACGTTTAAATTAGAATTTCTAGAGGGTAGATTTCTTTTTAGCACATTTAGCCAGCCTAGCCGCATTTTGTCTGTACATGATTTCAAGTTGCATGGAGGTCAAGTTGGTTCCATCAATAACATTGCAAATGGCTCAGTGGCTCTTTTCCAGGCCTCTCTTGCCTTTTTAAGAAAAGGATCCATTGGGATTTTGTTTGTTTCTTTTTTTTTTCGTATTTTTCTCTCACTCCTTACAGAAGTCCTTTCAGACGAAAGTAATGTACCTTCAGTTTACCTCTAGGTCTCACAATATCCTCTGTCTTTGAAAAACGTACACCTAGCCACAACTGAAGAGTCTTTCTTAGAGGACACACGGTGAACACAGTCAAATGGACACTCTCCTGTCCATATGCCTGCCTCTTATTGTTATCGAGTCCTTATTTTTTTATTTTTAGAACGGTTAGATTCGTCGAGGACCATCGACCCTGTTCATAACCTGCACACTTGCACTGGACTTTTCACATTTCTGACAATAACTTTGTTCATCAACAACATCAAATTCAAGAATCCGTATTCATCCTTCATCAGGATCCCTTCCTGCCGTTGACCTGGCGATTTGTTCACCATCTACAGCCAGTAGGAGGAAACCGCGGGCGACCGGACCAGGACAGGGTTTGGACCTCTCCTAGCCCCGCTGTACGAGGCCTTGCTGGAACCGCCATGGTCCGAGGTCAGTTTCTCATTCATGTCATTTCTCTGTTTAATAATAAACTGTTTAATTATGAATTTCATGATTGTTATCATGATTGATAAAGTTATCTATTTATCTTGCGTGCATCAGTATGTTGGTGAGTACGTTGTATGCGACCATCATCGCGTCACGTCTATTATTATTATCATTGTTATAATATTATTATTATATATTATTATTATTATTATTATTATTATTATTATTAATTATTATTATTATATATTATATGCGACCATCGTCGCATCATAAATATAATTGTTATGCATAGATGTTAAGAATTTATTATAGAAAACGGGCGAAGGGTTGCCCGAATCATCATTGGGTGTCATCTTCACTTTCTGTTGCATCTCATAAGCCATCTATGTCTTCATCGTATCCACTTAAGACACATGCAAAATAGTTCCACAACAGTAGACTTGTACACATTTGTGTTGATTTGTCTGTTTTGCATGTACACTACACACGAACACCTAGCTGTCCTTTGGGGCATTAGTAAAAAGATACCGAGGCAGAAATGCATAATTAGGCACCTCCTTGCAGGTGGTTCCAGGTTGTTTTTTTCTTCTTTTTTTTCAGCTTTTCTGTTCGGGTTCCAGTTCTGCGCCCTGTTTACTTTTTTCCTGGACTCTGTTCCTGTTTTGAGCTCGTGTGTACGGGTTCGACGAGACTCCAGCGACGTATTTAAAAAAAAAAAGAAAAAAGAAGAAGAAATCTACGAGAAGACTACAAGGACGTTAAAATATAAGTTTATATTCACCTCGTTACCCCAAAGAATCAACCATCCACATTAACATAACAAAATTCCATGATTGGTTTGTTAAAGACGTGTGTGGTCTGCGTTTGAGCAGTGACTGCGTGTTGGCTTTCGGCCTTGACCTCTAGATCTGGTGAGCGGTGCACCTTTCCCTACGTCGCAACCCAGTGTTGTGACACTGATATTGTCATCAACGTCCACTGAGAGAGAGAGAGAGAGAGAGAAAAAGAGAGAGGGGAAGAGAGAAAAGAAGAGAGAGTAGAGAGAGAAGAGAGAGAGAGAGAGAGAGAGAGAGAGAGAATACAGACTGTTAGACACGTGTGAAAACTTTAAATAAAATAAAAAAAATAATATATAATATAATATAAAATATATATATATATATATATATATATATATATATATATATATATATATATATATATATATATAATATATATAGTATATATATATTTAAAATGCTTATTTCTGAGTGGTTGAAGACGACTTACCTTTGGTACATCCAAAGTGGTTGTTGCAGAAATTGTCGCAATTGCTAGGGCACGGCTTGCAGCCTTTGCCATATGAACGTACGTGTTAACCTTGCACACTTGAAACACACACACACAACACACACACACACACACACACACACACACACACACACACACACACACACCACACACACACATACACACACATTTATTATAGCATGGTCATCATATATATCTATTAGTGTCAAACTTAGACCTGTGAGTGTTTTCAGTACCTGACATACACCTCTCATAGTCACAGCAATAATTCTATACAACAAACAAATTCAAAAGGGAGCTAGTAAGGTAAGATAATGTTGCTTATAGCCCAGCCGATTGCAAAGAGTCATATCACGGCTGTCACCGCGTTGAAGTCAACTCACCATTCATTCATTCACACAATTTTGTTTTAAATACATCTTCAAAGAACACACCCAAAATTTTGTTAAAATTTTTTTCACTACAAAGTCTCAGATCTCATGAAAAAAATGTTAATGTCTTTCAAGAGTTCTAAGATTGTATCAGGCGGAACATCTGGGGACACCTGGTTGAATATTCACAAGACTTGCTGATTTTAATAAGTTCTCCAAGTGAGCTTTTTGGTCAACCTGCACGAGCAAGGAACCATCCCTCAACCTCTTAACTGGTTTGGCTCTGCGCCTACAAGATCTTTCAGCCCCCTTGCAACAGCAAAGGGACTCAACTTGGTAATGGTCGTTTGCTATCCGCCGACTGATTATCAGCAAAGAGGGCCAAGCGCCTATCGTCTTCTGGACTTTCGTGTCCGAGTGCCGAGTCCATGTCCGTCAAAGGGTCGGAACCCTCTCTCTCTCTCTCGTCTCTCTTCTCTCTCTCCTCTCTCTCTCTCCTCTCTCTCTCTCCTCTCTCTCTCTCTCTCATCATCGAAGTACTACCACTCAGTGGTTAAAAAGACAGAACAAATGTGCTGACACTGGGAGTGTGACGCGTGCTCGTATTGAGAGACTAATACGAGTCATCATCATAAACCAATACTCATTTTTTTTTCCTTTGAACATGTTTACCTTTTTTGTATATGTTGTTGCACAATTGTTTGTAACTTTAACTTTTGTTTGTTTCTCATTTCATTATCATTTTGCATTGCAGATTGTTCTGTTGTGTGTGTACTAACGGACACATTTGTGTTTGTATTAAGTAAAACAAAGAGAAAAAAAAATCCTTATAGAAAAGAGACCGAACAAAGCCTCTGCAGTAGGAGACTTCTGCAATAACTACTATTTACTGCGAGCGAGGCAATATTGTGCATTGCCAACTCGTAGTTACAAGTGCGACTATACGTACTTGTGTATTTGTATGCTAGTGTTTTGGTTGTTGGTTCTTTGCTTTGTCTTAAGTTTCATTTTACTTTTTTTCTTCTTCTTTTTTTCTTTTTCTTATCTCTCTTCTTTACCCTTCATCGTAATTTTGCTTTAGAAGTATTTCCTTTGTGTATATCTTTTCATTTCAGAAAAGTGTTTCTATAAGTATACTATCTGACCGAGGAGCTTACGGGCATATTCTGTGAAATTTTATTGTCTTGTCATTCGCTTCTAGTTTCCTAAAGTTGTTATGGTGTGTAAACCAGCCCATATCCCTCTCTTTATGCGCTTTTATCGTGTTCCTTGACTATACAAATCTTAACGACAGTTTAACGTGCAAAATCGTCGTCTCCTATAATCATCGCATCAGTACACATACTGAATTGTCCCTTGACTGAACTTCATTGCCCTGCTTTCTGGATTTTGTGTGTTCTTGGATATTTTTAAATTGCTGATCTTATATTTTTAATTGTTGTTGTAACAGTATATCTATTTTGTTTATTGCTCAGGACTTTGCTCTAGAATTAATACAATGGACCATTGTAATGTAATTAATAATGATACTGATTACGCATTGGTCACCTAAATGTTTATCATCTGCCAAATAAGATTCATGATGTCTGTTTTCTTCTAACGAATCCCCTTCATTCATCTGCTTGGTCTTAGTGAAACTCGCCTTGACTCCCGTTTCACTGATACAGCTTTATCCATAACTAACTATAACTTTGTCCGACGCGATGCACATCACTCTGGTGAAACAGGACTTGGAATATATATTCATCAGAGCATCGCTCACTGTACAAAAAGGCGGCGTGACCTTGAGCCTGATAATGTTGAATGTATGTGGCTGCAGGTCAAACCCTCCAACTCAGCCCCTCTTCTAGTTGGATATGTGTACAGGAATCCCGCTGCCACTTTCCTTTGGTATGACAACTTTGTACACATGATGGACGATGTATATAAGAGCTACCAATGTCATTCTTCTTGGTGATTTTAACATTGATCTGTTAAAACGGCAGCCTGCCTGGGATGCGACCACCACACTCTTGGCTTGCATCAGCTTATTCATAATCCAACTAGAATCGCAAAGACATCTTCTACATGCTGGATCATATCTACACGAACAACAAAGCCATGGTACCAATATAACAGTGGGCAACAAAAGCATCAGCGACCACTGTCCTCATTTTGTGTACTTGGTCTTGTAAACTTCCAAAGCAACAGAATAAGGCCACACAACCATTCAATATCGCTGCTTCAAAAATTTCAGTAAGGATAATTTTTCCTCGACTTAAGCTTAGCTCCTTTCTACAGTGTACTCAATTACACAGATCCAAATGAAGCGTATAATACCTGGTATAATAGTCTTTCTCTCAATCGTTGATAAACATGCCCCACTTAGAAGAAAAAGGGTAAAACACAGAGTACTTCCCAGCTGGCTGACAAAAGACATTATTATAGAAGGGATGCACTTAAAACCGCAAAAAAAGTAGATGAATATAAAAAGCAGAGAAACAGAGTATCAGATCTAGTTAGAAAATCAAAATCTGAGCATTTTTAGGAAACTGATAAACGCACACAGGGATACAGCATCATTATGGCGTGCTGTTAATGAAATAACTGACAAGTCGAGAAAGAAATCAGATAATACTGCGACTATGTGGTCTGCTAACACTTTCAACAATCATTTCCTTCAGGTAACTGAATCAGTACAAACAGCTGCCAGTGTCACATTCTGAAATCGATATGAGACTCCAGCTGTTCTCCAATCGTTTTGCCAAGAACGATTGAATACTAGAGATTCATTTAGCATCCCCTTGCTTGCTATTAATGAAGTTGGTTCCTTAATTTCAAAACTTAAAAATAAAAAAGCAATGGTCCTGATAACGTAAATGCTTCTATACTCAAGCTTGCTCACTTTACATTGTTGAATACCCTTACGTATGTTTATAATTTGTGTATTGATCAGAATGTTTTCCCATGTGGTCTAAAGGCAGCAAACGTTATTCCCTTACCCAAATCAAGAGATCTCACTGATTTAAACAATTTTAGACCAATATCTCTTTTATATCCGTTGTATCGAAACCTCTTGAGATGCATGTTCACAAACACCTAACTAAACATATGGAACATCACAAACTGTTCAACCCATTTTAGTCAGGCTTTCGTCGAAATCACTCATGCCACACGGCCTTAACACCCTCTGTGATACATGGCTATCAGCCATCAACGAAAGAAAACTCACTGGAACTGTTTTCCTCGATTTTAAGAAAGCGTTTGATCTTGTAGACCACAACATATTATTAAAAAAAATGACTGCATATGTTCAAAATCCGGCAGTAGTCACCTTCTTTCAGTCATATCTTGAAAACAGGACCCAGCGTGTTTACTTAAACGGTACTTATTCTCTGAAGGAATAGTGACGTGTGTGTTCCACAGGGCTCTGTCCTTGGACCTCTTCTCTTCTGTATTTTTATAAATGACCTACCGATGCACATATCTCACAATGATGTCATCTGTGATCTGTTCGCTGACGACAGTTCTCTTCACTGTAGTGATACAAACATCATGTCTGTACAAATATCGTTACAACAAAGTATAAATGATGTCTTAGAATGGTGCAACCAAAACCGAATGGTCCTTAATCCGCACAAAACAAAATGTATGGTCCTAGCATCGAGACAGAAACATCAACGACAGCATCTTAATGTTGAGCCTAAAAATGAGTGAAACCTTGATCGAGCAGGTTACCGAACACTGTGTCTTAGGCGTGATTATTGATGATAATTTAAATGGCAATCACATATAAATCATGTTTGCAAACAGTTGGCTCGCAATTTGTTTTGCTCAATAAACACAGTTATTATGTTGAACCACACATCCGGAAATTATTTTTTGAAGCCCATTGCCTTTCTCACATCAACTATGCGTCCACTGTCTGGAGTGGTGCCGGCGAAAATCACACAAAAAAGATCAACTCTATGCATAGCGGGGAATTAAGCTGATTCTTCCCGACAAGTTTCTATCAACCACAGGCAAATTCGCAAAACTAATGATGCTACCACTGCAGAGCCAACTGATCTATAATAAGGCAGTACTAATGTTTAAAGTCCATGCAAACATGGCGCCAACATATCTTGCTGAGTTTATCCAAATGGCAACAACGCGATATGATTCAAATAATTACATTTTACCACGTGTCCCGCATTGATTTGTTCAAATTTAGTTTTTTGCATTTTTGGTCCATCTGTGTGGAACTCTCTTCCTCCGTCTGCCAAAGCATGTCAATCACTGCCGTCCTTCAAATCAGCATACATAAACATTTACTTGAACAATAAATCTAACCTTTTGATCATAGTCTCAACGCCCTACTTTTATGTTTGCCTCTATTAGCTGATGAAAATCTGTATGATATGTATGTGTGGGTGGGTGGGTGGGTGTGTGGTGTGGGTGTACGCGTGCGTGCGTGTATGTGTGGGCGAGTGCGCGCAGTGAGCGCGCACGTACGTCTCTGATTATGTTTGTGTAATTTTGTAATGGAATTTTTTTTTTTTAATAAATAATTATTAGTCTTATTACTATTGTTATTGTTATTATTATAATGTTGCTATCATCTTCATTGTTTCTACCATTATTAATATTGCAGTGTGTTTAGTTGAATGTTGTAGAATAGCAAGGACAGATTGGAAGAATAGGCACTGCCTAAAATCTCTATCCTTGAGTAATAAAGTTTTTTAGTCTGAGTCTTGAGTCTTGAGTCTCTCTCTCTCTCTCTCTCTCTCTCTCCCTCTCTCTCTCTCCTCTCTCTCCTCTCTCTCTCTCTCTCTCTCTCTCTCTCTCTCTCTCTCCTCTCTCCTCCTCTCTCTCCTCTCTCCTCTCTCTCTTCTCTCTCTCTCTCTCTCTCTCTCTCTCTCTGTGTCTGCCTGTCTGTCTGGGGATGAACACTCGTCAGAGGTAGATGAAAGATGTGTTCTCTTGTTCTGACGACTGTAAATAATCAAAAAGATTTTTGGGAATCTGTGCGTAAAATATCTACAACAAGAAGGCAGATATCGAATGATATTAGCATAAGCGATTGGTATGTACACTTTAAAGAATTGTTAGAAAGAAAAGACAAGTTTGATAATGTTCTGGTTCAGGGAGAAAGTAATAGTGACCAAAGTACTTATGATGCTGTTAAGAATGATGATGTTTATGACAATGTTGAAAATGGTGATGATGATGACCATGCTGCTGCTGCTGCTGCTTTTGATGATGCTGATGGGTGATGATGATGGAGAAAATAACGATGGTGACGGCGAAAATAAATTTGAATCAACCTATCTTAGTAGAAGAAGTTTTGATTGTGCTGAAAACTCGCAAGGCTGCTGGTCCGGATAAAATCGTAGGGGAATTTATTAAAAAAAAAATGCCTGCAAATCAAATTTGGTGATGGAATTTTGGTAAAAGTTTTTAATTCTCTGTTTGAGAAAGGCAATATCCTGAAAGTTGGTGTGAGTCATTGTTGTGCCACTATATAAAAAGGGTAATGTACCAATCCAAACAACTATAGAGGAATCTCGTTGTGCAATGTTTGCAGCAAACTGTATAGTGCAATATTACTAAAAGACTTCAAGTATGGTTTGAGGACAATAACATTACAGGTGATTTCAAGCTGGGTTTTAAACAAAATCGTCAACCATAGAACACATGTTCACAATATTGGCTTTCATTCAAAAACAATTTTGTCTGAACCGTAAGTTGTATGTTGCTTTCATCGATTTGAGAAAGCGTTTGACTCTATCAATCGAACCATACTTTGGCCTATCTTGTTAAAAAAACGGTATTCGTGGAAAGATGCATAATTGCATTATGAGTATGTATGATTGTGTAAAGGCAAAGGTACGATGTGGTGCTACTTTATCTGATTATATTAATTGCACATCAGGTGTTAAGCAGGGTGATGTGTGCAGCCCAGTTTTTGTTTTCTTTATTCATTAATGGGCTGACTTTGGAGGTGATAAACTCTGGAAGACATGGTGCCCATTTTGTAAATGATGCTATGGAAATATTTATTCTATTGCTTGCCGATGACGTGCATTAAATGTCTGAGACAGTAATAGGCCTCCAAACTCAACTATAATAGTTTGCAAAGGGCAGCTAATTCACTCCAGCTGAAAGTAAATTTGAGTAAAAGTAATATAATCGTTTTCAGAAAAGGGGTTACCTTTCCTCTCGGAAAAATGGACATATGATGGGGCAATATGCGTGTTGTAAATGTATATAAATATTTAGGTGTATATTTCTCTACGCGATTAAGTTTCACTTTCGCATGTGAAGATAGTGCTTGCAGAGCCAAAAATGCTTGCTATGTTTTATGAAGAAGTTGTCGAAGCTGAATAATGAACCTCTTGCTTTGTTTTTGAAATTGTTGATGCTCAAATCCTGCCTATACTACAATATGGGGCTGAACTGTGGGGTCTTGATGATGCCGCTGCACAATGCGAAAAGGTTCATTTATTTGCTTTAAAAAAGTTCTTGGGTGTGTCATCACAAACCCCAAATGATCTGTGTATGGACAGACTAACAGATATCCCATATCTTCGCATTTTACTGTTAAATGTATCAAGTACTGGTTCAAATTAACTCAGATGGCTGAACATAGATCACCCTATAAACTTATAAAATGCTAGTAGAACTAGATAATAGAGGCAAGATGAACTGGGTGTCACGTGTTAAGGCAAAATTATATGAACATGGTTTCGGGTACGTATGGCTTAACCAAGGTATCGGAGATATGAACAGTTTCTTCGTACCTTTAAAGAAAGACTAATTGACTGTAGGTGGCAAGACTGGAATTTTCATATTTAGAATAGTGACAGGTTTAGTTTCTATAGAACATTTATTGATGTGCATTCTCTGCCAATGTATATGTCAATGACCATGGACAGGCACTTGAAGTTTGTGATGACAAAATTTAGAGTTGGTGTTTCTGATATTCTTGTTCATCACTGCCGTTATAGACAAGTAAATGTTTCTGGTCTGCTGTGTCCATTATGTCGACAGTCAAGAGAAGATGAAGTACACTTCGCATTAACTTGTCCAGAGTTACAAGATATAAGAGAAAAGTTTATTCCCCCAAAATTTTATACAAGACCTTGCTTATTCAAGCTTACTTTGTTTATGTCATCGCAAATGAAAACACTGTAACGCAGTTCGCAGTATTATTATTCAAAGCTTTCAAACGGCGAAGCATTTGTGGATTGTAATCATTATTATTAGTTTCGTATAGCGACTTTGTTATGTTTCATGTATATCCCCTTTCTGAGGGCCAAGGCCTGTAAGAATAAAACATCTGAATCTGAATCTCTCTCTTTCTGTTTTAGTTGTTTTGGTGGCCATGAAAGTTTTTAAATACTGCAGAAATAATCGGTCAC
>CM031624.1:57373763-57378763 GCA_018398815.1 Conus ventricosus | reverse complement strand
AGTCTCAAAACAGGTCAATAAGGCAACCAGCAATTATGATAAGAGAATGGGAGGGGTTGAGACATTTTCATTAATAAGATTGGTACCGGCAGACACTGGACTCCACTGACATGGCACTGTGAAGAAGGTGTGAACCTCGCGTTTTTTTTTTTTCCCCACTGCTTTCTCAGATGTCGTGAACCTTGTTTGGATCTTTGTTGTTCTTCGTCGAACGATTGCTTTTTGATTTGCCTGAACAAGTGCGACATGTGAGAGAATTGAAATTGGGTTTCGTGTGTGTGGCCACTTTGAGTCAGCTGAAACCCGATTCCCCGATGCGGAATGAACGCTTGCGCTGACTCACTTTTTTCAACACAGCCTCACAGCCCTCCACGTGAAAAACGAGCATGTTTTGTATCAACATGTGGTTACACCTTAACTTCACTGTTTCAACACATGCCTCACAGACCCCACGTGAAGTAAACGAGCATGTATTGTATCAACAATGTGGGTCACACCTTTACTTCACCGTTTCAACACATGCCTCAGAGACCCCACATGAAGTAAACAAGTATGTATTGTATCAACATGTAGGTCACACGCTGACTTCACTGTTTTCAACACATGCCTCACAGACCCCATGCGATGTAAAACGAATATAATAGTGCCAAAATGTAGTCAGACGGTTTACCACACTTTTTTTCAACACATGCCTCACAGACCCCATGCGATGTACACGAATATGAATAGTGCCAAAATGTAGGTCAGACGTTTACCACACGTTTTAAACACAAGCGTCACAGACACTACGTGATGGACATGGATATGCAAGCACCGACATGCAGGTCACAGTTGCTTCACTGTTTTCAACACATGCCTTACAGACCCAACGTAAGGTACATGAATATGCTTTGTATTAAAACATAGTCGGGTATGAGAAAACGTTATGAACTGTTTGTTTTAAAATGTTGTAAATTAGGGTAGATAATCGGTATACGTTTGAGAAAAAATCTGAATTTGCATATTCATTTTTGTCAAAACAGTGAATAAAAGTGCACAGTCTTTTTACTTCAAAGTAAAATGTTAGTTCCTTTTTCATACTTTGTGTACTCCTGATTTCTGATGTTCGTCGCATATTACAAGATGCATTAGTCAAAACATTCACTGGTCTTCTTGTGTTTTGTATAAATCAGCATTACTTTGTACTTTGTGTTGAGTGCTTTTGGTCTTTTGCCCTAAAAAATATTTAAAAAAATTACCTCTTCAAAAACTGAATGCTTGACACAGTCTGGTTTTTCTATCGACTTTATCATCATTGAAAGATGATGCTGTTACGTAGTGGGGCCACGGATATTTCATTTTAAAAAGTGGCAACAGTCAGTGTGAACATTATCGCTGTTTTTATGACGAAACGTGGTCTCTCTCTCCCTCTCAAAAGCATTACGTTCTCGTTTCCCTTTTTATATTGTATGAACCACCCCCCCCCCCCCCCCCCCCCCCAACCAAACAACAACAGCAACAACAACAACAACAAAAGAGAAAAGAAAAAGAACTGATTTTTAGATGCACCCCCCATGAGGAGCATGCGATGGCCTGTCTATAAATAAAATATCCGTATCCGTATCCCCCCCCCCTCTCTCTCTCTCTCTCTCTCTTCTCTCCCTCTCTCCTCTCTCCCCTCTCGCTCTCTCTCTCTCTTTTCTTTCTCTCTCTCTGTCTCTCCCCTCTCTCTCTCTGTCTCTCTCTCTCTCATAATTAGGCCATAAATTTGATCACACAGATCATGCTAATGTTAACAAAAAATCATAGACTCTACCTATAGTTTATGAACGTAAAACGGCATTAAAAACGAAACGTTAAGAGGACATACTGAAAAGCAGTAGTGGCCGTCCTTCTTGAGAACTGGGTGGGGGTACGGGCTTGCAGAGTAATCAACTTGTTTGTTTTTATCCTGACAGAGAGAGATACCCGAGTGACAAAAAAATCACAAGGGGATACAGGCAAAGAGAGAAAATACCGCTTACCCCACACCAGCACTTCACAGATCATCAGATGTGTGCTAAAGATTTTTTTTCCCTCCTTTCATCTCGTTTTGAAACGGAGGTATCGCCCCGTCATTACACTTGTACAGTTTATTTGTGTGTCTACACAAGTTGAAACACACACCACACACACACACACACACACACACCACACACACAACAAACACCACACACCACGCACGCACGCACGCACACACACACACACACACACACACACACACACACACACACACACACACACACACACATACACAGAGAGGGGCGTGTGCGCGCGCACACACACACACAAAACACACACACACACACACACACACACACACACACACGCACATTCACACGAGCGCGCCGGGCGCGCGCGCACGCACGCCGCACGCACCACACACACACACACACACACACACACAACACACACACACACAACACACACACACACACACACACACACACCACACACACACACACACAACCGCCGTATGTATACAGCAATTTCAACGCAGTGTTTTGTTGTAACATTTATATTTTTGTATATAGTATGCATGTATGGTAGCATGTATGAATGAATCATGCATGAATGCATGCATGTTGGGTAAGTATGCATGTCTCTATGTTTCTAGATGCATGTATGTAAAGTAAGTATGTATGTTATGTATGTTGTTGCAGTAAAGTATGTATGTATGTATGTATGATGTAAAGCATGCATGCATGCATGTATGCGTGTGTGTGCGGCGGCGTGCGTGTGTGCGCGCGCACGTGTGTGTGTGTGTCTGCAGGTAGCCATGTACTTACATATGTATGTTTTTATGATGCTTTGATGCATACATGCGTGCATGTATATGTGTAGCAAGAACGCGGGGTGTGTGTGTGTGTGTGTTGTGGTGTGGTGTGTGGGGTGTGTGTGTGTTTTGTGGGGGTGGTGTGGGGCATGATGTATGTTTGTATGTAAGCATGGGTGTGCGTGTATGTATTGAAAGCGCGTATGAATGTATGTATGTAAGTGTGCATGTATTTGTGTATGTGTGCATGCAAATATGTATATAAAAGATATATATATATATACATATATATATATATATAATATATATATATATTATATAATATATAATATATAAATATATATATAATATATATAATTACCATTTAAAATAGGATTTTAAAATGGAAAAATAAAACCTACAAGCTTGTTTCCAGCTAAAACGCGTCCTACATGGTTGAGCACTTTTAACGTTCTGAGTGGCTTTTTAACTCTGATTGTATATATATATATATATATATAAATAAATATAAAAATATATATATAAAAAAATATATCTAAATTTAAAATATATATAAATATATATTTGTTAATGATATTAAAAAGGAAGGTTAAAACTAAAGGGTTAAAACTCTACAAATTTTTTTCGAGCGTGTTGCGCTGTCATCAGGATGTTTTGGGTTTGCCCCACCGCCGATTTTTATAGCGTGTGGGCCCCGTTTGGTTGTTTGCACGTGCGGTTGCTGCACGTTTTTTGGGGGGGCTTTCGGGTTTTTTTATTTTGTGTGTGTTTACTAACAACGATTTCCATTTATGCCTGCAGTTTTTTACTATTTCTGTTTTTTGTGTTTAAAGTTGCTAATTGTGGTTTGCATAGTATTAACCATTTTTCAGTTAAACATAGGTTGCACCTTTTTGAACATTGCTGTATGGGGATGCTCTTTTTATGATTTTCCCGGATTATATTGAGCTTGTTTGCGTCTTAAGTTCCAGATATATTGCTCATTTTGTTTGGTTTTTATATTTTTCTTTATTAAATGACTGTTTGTGTTTGCATATCTGGTTTTGAAGTGGGTTTTCATGACCCTATGTATGTTTCTTTTTCATTTCTGATGTTAAAGTAGCCTGGTATACACTGTTGTTGTAAAGACATTTATTGTTTGTGGGCACTGCTCCTTTCGGGTGCAATGCAAAATTTCCTTTTTTCACCCCTTTTTTGCTGTGTTATTTTTATTTTGTTGGGTCGTCAAACAGGGTTTTTGAGGTTGGGCATACATAGTACGATAGTTTTGACAGTGTTTTTTTTAAATATTTGGGGCATTTTTGTTCTTTTTTGGGAAAAGAATTTCTAGGATTTTTAAGAATTCTTTTCCCCAGTTTTTTGATTTTTCCCTCGTATGAGGGGTTAACCAAAGATTTTTCTTTTTCCATTTTTTTGTTTTATTTGTGTTTTTGTCTGGGGGATTTTCAGTTTTTTAATTGTTTTCCCCTTGTTTGTAGTGCCCCGGGTTTATTCTACTCTGCCAATTTTTGAACATCTCTCATTTCATGACATTTTTATATCCTTGTTTATGCCCGGGGGATGGCTTTAATACAAGGGGGGATGGTTTACTTTTTGGTGTGTACAAAAGAGGGTATCGTTGGGGTTTTTTGTAGTTTATATATAGATTGTTGAGATCCGTGTTATCTAAGTATTCACTACTTTTTATTTTTTCCCATTCACCCACTCAAGCACATACTGTTAATTAGGGGAATTATTACCACTGCAATAGAATGCTTTTCTCCCCCCCCCCCCCCCCCCCCCCCCATTTTTTCACTTAAGACATAAGAGCAAGCTTTTTTTAAATTCAAAATTTTTTGCAGGATGCAACCCAACTGCTCTGTAAGTTACTGGAAGGGGCCGGTACTTATCCTTGAATTATTTGGTTGAAAATTTTGTCCCTGCAGATTTATTTCCAAAAACGCGGAGCCCCCAAATTCTGAGATTAATCCCCGCCTGTCATACAGGATGCAGCAGGGGTTCACCTGCGTATGCAGAAAACATATAACTAAAATAACCTAATGCCCCATTCCTGCTGATGGCTTTTGTCAGCATGCAGAGAAAGAGTTGAAAAAAAGTGTGTGCCAAAGCCAGCTTGCTTCACGCCATTTGACAGGGGAAGTGGCAATGTCTCTCCATTGCCTTGGGTTGGGGCCCTTAAACCACAAGGGAAATTTCCCACCACAGA
>CM031624.1:57351903-57372763 GCA_018398815.1 Conus ventricosus | reverse complement strand
GGAAGAACAGAAAGAAACTAACATTGTGACGTAACATGGTGTTCATATGATGGTGCAGAAACATGTGAACTGGTCGACTTTCATGCTGTCAAATCAAGAAAAAACTCGGAAACAAGTCGGACTGTACAGACGATGGCCTTGCTGCACTTACCACATCCAGACCAAGGACTGCCATTACTGCTTTTCAGTATGTCCTCTTAACGTTTTGATTTTAATGCCGTTTTACGTTCATAACATTATAGGTAGAGTCTACTGATTTTTTTGTTAACATTAGCATGATCTGTGTGATCTAATTATGGCCTAATTATGAGAGAGAGAGAGAGAGAGAGAGAGAGAGAGAGAGAGAGAGACAGAGGACACAGAGAGAGAGAGAGAGAGAAAGAGAGAGAGAGAGAGAGAGGGGGGGGGGCGATACGGATACGGATGTTTTATTTATAAACAGGCCATCGCATGCTGCTCATAGAGGGGTGCATCTGAAAATCATTTATTTTTATTTTCTCTTTTTTTTTCTTTTTTGTTGTTGTTGCTGTTGTTGTTTGGTTGGGGGGGGGGGGGGGGGGGGGGACTGGTTCAATACAATATAACAAGAAATGAGAACGCAATGCTTTTTGTAAGCAAAAAAAAAAAAGAGAGAGAGAGAGGGGGGGGGGGAGAGAGAGAGAGAGAGAGAGAGAGATGAGAGAGAGAGAGAGAGAGAGAGAGAGAGAGACCACGTTTTGATTATAGAACAGAGATAATGCTCACACTGACTGTTGCCACTTTTAAAATGAAATATCCGTGGCCCAACAACGTAACAGCATCATCTTTCAATGATGATAAAGTCAGATAGAAAAAACAGACTGTGTCAAGCATTTCAGTTTTTGAATGAGGTAAACGTTTTTTAAATAATTTTTAGGGCAAACACCAAAAGCACTCAACACAAAGTACAAAGTAATGCTGATTTAATACAAAACACAGGACAGACCAGTGAATGCTTTGACTAATGCATCTTCGTAATATGCGACGAACATCAGAATCAGAAGTACACAAAGCATGAACAGAAACTACATATACTTTGAAGTAAAAGACTGTGCACTTTTATTCACTGTTTTGATAAAAAATGAATATGCAAATTTAGATTTTGTCTCAAACGTATACTCGATTATCTACCATAATTTACAACATTTTAAAACAAACAGTTCATAACCGTTTTCTCATTACCTTACCTATGTTTTAATACAAAGCATATTCATGTACCTTACGTAGGGTCTGTAAGGCATGTGTTGAAAACAGTGAAGCAACTGTGTGACCTACATGTCGGTACTATGCATATCCATGTCCATCACGTAGTGTCTGTGACGCATGTGTTGAAAACAGTGTGGTAAACGTCTGACCTACATTTTGGCACTATTCATATTCGTGTACATCGCATGGGGTCTGTGAGGCATGTGTTGAAAACAGTGAAGTCAGCGTGTGACCTACATTTTGATACAATACATACTTGTTTACTTCACGTGGGGTCTGTGAGGCATGTGTTGAAAACGGTGAAGTAAACGTGTGACCTACATTTTGATACAATACATGCTCGTTTACTTCACGTGGAGTCTGTGAGGCATGTGTTGAAAACGGTGAAGTCAGCGCAAGCGTTCATTCCGCCATCGGGGAATCGGGTTACAGCTGACTCAAAGTGGCCACACATACGAACCGAATTTCAATTCTCTTACATGTCGCACTTGTTCAGCGCAAATCAAAATGCAATCGTTCGACAGAAGAACAACACAAGATCCAAACAAGGTTCACTGATATCTGAGAAAGCAGTGGGGAAAAAAGCAAAAAAACAGCGAGGTTCACACCTTCACAGTGACCATGTCAGTGGAGTCCAGTGTCTGCCGGTACCAATCTTATTAATGAAAATGTGTCAACCCCCTCGCCATTTTCGTATCATAATTACTGGTTGCCTTATCGACCTGTTTTAAGACTGAGTGACAAAATTCAGCTGAATTTTTGTTTTGTTTTTGAGGAAAATGTACAACTTGTTTTGTCTTTCCTTGCTGTGATCGATACACACACACACACACACACACACATATATATATATATATATATATATATATATATATATATATATATTATATATATATATTATATATATAACAAACTAATAAATTCCAAGGATAAGTACCGCACCGTTCCAGCAACTTACAGAGCAGCTTAGTGTTGCAATGACTGCAAGAAATATTGAATTATAAACAAAGCTTGCTCTTATGTCTTAGATTGAAGAAATAGGGGGAGATACGCATTCATATCTGCAGTGGTAGATGATTCTGCCTAACTAACAGTATGTGTTTGAGTGGGTGAATGGGGAAAAATAAAATAAATGCTTCTCAAAATGAGCCTTCAGCAAGCTTGTCGTCTCCAAGGGGGAGACATCCTCCAATATGGAGGGAAACTCACTAACTTTAACTCCTAATCAGATACGGATATTTCGAAACCTGATTGTTTCTCCTCAGTGACCGCTGAAAAGTGGTAATTTGACTCCTCTACCTTTTCAGTTTTAAGAATAATGCTATCCCAAAAAAGGCTGGTGTGCAATACCGTAGTATGTTTGTTGAGTTTTCTAAAAACCAACTAAAGGTACCACATAAGAAGCAAAAGAAAATCATGAAAGAGCAAAACAAGCTACATTTTCTTGTGAAAAGTAGAAAATATAAAAAGATAACCTCTTAAGACACAAGTGCTGAGGGTCAGTTCTTGGAATGAATCCGCAAGGGACTAAAATACAACAAACTAATAAATTCCAAGGGTAAGTACCGAGCACCATTCCAGCAACTTACAGAGCAGCTTGGTGTTGCAATAACTGCATGAAATATTGAATTATAAACAAAGCTTGCCCTTATGTCTTAGATTGAAGAAATAGGGGGAGATAAGCATTCATATCTGCAGTGGTATAGGATTCTGCCTAACTAGCAGTATGTGCTTGAGTGGGTGAATGTGGAAAAAACAAATAAATGCTTCTCAAAATGAGCCTTCAGCAAGCTTATAGTCTCCAAGGGGGAGACATCCTCCAATAGGGAGGGAAACTCACTAACATATAACTCCTGGTCAGATACCGATATTTCGAAACCTATTTCTTCAATCTAAGACATAAGAGCAAGCTTTGTTTATAATTCAATATTTCTTGCAGTTATTGCAACACCAAGCTGCTCTGTAAGTTGCTGGAATGGTGCTGGTACTTACCTTGGAATTTTAGTTTGTTGTATTTTAGTCCCTTGCGGATTTATTCCAAGAACTGGCCCTCAGCACTTGTGTCTTAAAAGGTTATCTTTTTTATTTCCTACTTTCACAAGAAAATGTAGCTTGTTTTGCTCTTTCATGATTTTCGTTTGCTTGTTAGGTGGCACCTGTGGTTGGTTTTTTGAAAACTCAACAAACATACTACGGTATTGCACACCAGCCTTTTTTGGGATAGCATTATTTTTAAAAACTGAAAAGGTAGAGGAGTCAAATTACCACTTTTCGCGGTCACTGAGGAGACAAAATCAGGTTTCGAAATATCCGTATCTGATTAGGAGTTATATGTTAGTGAGTTTCCCTCCCTATTGGAGGATGTCTCCCCCTTGGAGACTATAAGCTTGTTGAAGGCTCATTTTGAGAATCATTTATTTTGTTTTTCCCCATTCACCCACTCAAGCACATACTGTTAGTTAGGCAGAATCCTCTACCACTGCAGATATGAATGCTTATCTCCCCAATTTCTTCAATCTAAGACATAAGAGCAAGCTTTGTTTTTTAATTCAATATATATATATTTATATATATTATATATATTATATATATATATATATATATATATAATATATTTATACATTATATATTGTTAACCTACACTTGTTTTGCCCCACTACTTGATTGTTCAGCATTATATTTGTTTGGTCAATCAGTGTGCGATTGCATCTCTTAGAAGATCCAAGTAAAGGTTGTTCTGGACAATTCTTAGCCACTGACAATGCTTGGGTTATTGAACAGCAGAGCTGACCACTCAGACTATTTCATATCTTTGATCTCCCTTGCATCCTTTTATGGATCCTCGAGCATAGGCTCAAAGACTGTCCCCTACATTTTATACTGTTTGCATAATAATGTCTTTGGTTGTTCAGCAATTTTTTTTTCCTCCCACACTTTCGTTTTGTTTTATTTTTACTATGGTTCACTGGCTGCTTTCCGGGTGCTGTTGGATTCTTTTCTAAACCCTTCATTGGTGAGAACACCACAGAATTACGGACTGTGGTGTGTCTTTATTTGACGCCAGGGGCACAGACACAATCAGCCGTGTCTCCCTGATGAGTTCCGATCCAGCGGACGAAAGGCCTAGGAGCAGGTGATACATATAGATCTGCCTTCGAGAGGAATTGCAATAGTTCCATCATGCAACTAGTGAATGGTTTTCATGTTTGTAATAATTATACATTTCATCATATTCGGACCCCCCCCCCCCCCCTTTTTTTTTTTCCTGAGCTCTTTGCCAAGTCATTACTATAATGATGGAAGAAATTGTTAACCTGCACTTTTTCCTCCACTACTTAATTGTTCAGCATTTATATTATATATATATATATATATATATATATATATATATATATATATATATATATATATATATATTTGTTAACAATATTAAAAAGGAAGGTTAAAACCCTACAAATTTGTTTCGAGCGTGTTGCGCTGTCATCAGGATGTTTTTGGTTTGCCCCCCGCCGATGTTATATGCGTGGGGGCTAAGAATTGTACACCAAAAAAAAAAACCTGAAACCCCCAAAAAAAAACACTTTTCCCACCCAACCCGCAGTGAAAACCAACCGAAAAACGGGAGCCCACACGCTTAAAAACATCGGCGGGGGGCAAACCAAAAAACATCCTGATGACACCCGCAACACGCCCCAAAAACAAATTTGTAGGGTTTTAACTTCCTTTTTAATATTGTTAACAAATGTTGCCCCCCAGGGGTCGAGACTTTTAAAAGTCATTTTAGGCTTCTTGGTTATATTATCTTGATTGTCCTCACGTTAAAGCACTGGGCCCTGAAAAACTTTAAAATGGAGGAAATCAATTTTAGGAGTAAACAAAAAAATACCTTTTTCAAACCCAAAATTCTCTTAAAAAATTAAATGAAAAACCCGAAAAGGTTCGTACGAATATGAGTGGAAAGATTCTTTTTCCTAACCCGAATGCAAAAAAAAGGACAAAAAACACCTACGTTTTAAATCATGGCGATCCCCCAGTCTTGACGCATGAAACCTTTGAAGACAAATGAAAAAATGATAACCAATATTTGAATTCAAAAATTAACAACTTTTTCCCCAAACAACACTAAAAAACCAAATAAAACAAGTACAAAATGACAAAAAAATATTTGTAAAGGGCTGATAAAATGCAATTACTACAAAATGGAACCAAAGGAATATTCTCAACTTTGACAAAAAACACCCAAAAAAAAAAAACTAAAAAAAAGCTGACAAAAATATTCATGACGTACCCCGCATAAAGAAAAAAACCTTTTCAGAGGCATAGACCCCAAATGAAGGAAAAAGCGACAAAAAAGAAACTTTCATAAAACTAAAGACCACAAACCCAACTTTCATAAAATCCCAAATGTGACTAAAAAACCCCTCCAAATCTGAATTTTGGTAAAAAAAGCAAGAAAATTTGGAAAAAATAATAAAGGACATTAAATCAAACTCTGATTAAACTTTGGAAGAACATTTTCGAGTTATCCAAGGTTCAAAAAATCAATAAACAAAGTAATACAGTATTCATACATTGAATTTTAGACTTTTACCCCTCCCAAAATGAGGAACTACTCCAAAGCCCTGAAATTCGCCAGGGAACCACACGACTAACAGGGTCAGAAATGGAAACATTCTCCCACAAAGAAAAATTATACACAGCAGAAATGAAACCCGGATAGGGAAAACCCAACAGAAACTCAAATTCGAGTAACCATGGGTTCTTTGATGGTGCAGAAACATGTGAACTGGGGGACTATTCATGTGCCCATCAAGAAAAAAAACGGAAAACAAGCGGATTACAGGACGTGGCCCCTTGCTGCACTTACCAACAATCCAAGAACCATCGAAAACAAGAAGGAAAGAACTATCCCAAAATCTTCCAAAACCACAACTTAAAGATTACCATTGAAGCAAAAAAAAAGGTAGTGAACTACTTAGACATAAAACTGGATCTCAAAAATTCATATATAAAAACCCATACAAGAAAACCCAACGATACACCTCTTAGTACACACCAAAAGTAACCACCCACCATCTGTATTAAAGACCATACCCATGGCATAAACAAGAGATATCAAACCTGTCATCCCCCAATGAGAGAGTGTTCAATAATGCAGCAGTAGAATATCAGGAGGCACTTACAAACAAGTGGATACAATTACAAACTACAATACAACCCGGACAACAACACAAATAAAAGCAAGAAAAATAGGAAAGAAAAATCATATGGTATAACCCCCCATACGACGGGAACTCAAAACAAACATAGGGAAAGAATTCTTAAAAATCCTAGCCAACTTCATTTCCAAAAGAACCAACTGTCCAAAATATTTACAAAAAAACACTGTCAAACTATCGTACTCATGTATGCCCAACCTAAAAAACCCTGATTGACGCATCCAACAAAATGAAATCAACACAGCAAAGAAGGGTGAAGAAAGGAATCTTGCAATTGCACCCCCGGGAAAAGGGGCAGTGCCCCCTAAACAATAAATGTTTCACACAACATTGTATACCCGGCTACCGTAACAAACAGAAAATGAAAAGAAACATACATAGGGATCACTGAAAACCACTTCAAAACCAGATATGCAAACCACAAAACAGTCATTTAACAAGGAAAAAAATTTAAAAACCAAACAGAACTGAGCAAATATATCTGGAAACTTAAGACCAAAAACAAGTACAAAATTTTTCCTGGAAAATCATAAAAAGAGCATCACCCTACAGCAATGTTTCAAAAGGTGCAACCCATGTTTAACTGAAAAATGGTTAATACTATGCAAACCACAAATTAGCAAAATTTAAACACCAAAACAAAAATAGTAAACAATGCAGGCATAAATGGAAATCGTTGTTAGTGATAACCCAAAATAAAAACCTGAAAGCCCCAAAAAACACGTGCAGCCAACCCGCACGTGCAAACAACCGGGAAACGGGAGCCCACACGCATATAACATCGGCGGTGGGCAAACAAAAACATCCTGATGACAGCGCAACACGCTCGAAACAAATTTGTAGGGTTTTAACCTTCCTTTTTAATATTGTTAACAAATGTTGCTCCCAAGGGGTCGAGCACTTTTAAAGTCATTTTAGGCTTCTTGGTTATATTCATCTATATATATATATATACATATATATATACATTATTATATTATGTATATATATATATTATATATATATATATATATATATATATATATATATATATCCTTTGCTTGCTCTTACACACTTTTATACTGAAAATAACTACTTTGCAGTATGAATACGTGGACTGGGACTATATCTGAATCGAAACTATTTATCTTTCTGTCTGTCTATTATCTTCCAATCTATCTGACTCTCTGTCTGTTTTTCAATCTACCTATCTCCATCAACATACACACACACACACACACACACACACACACACACACACACACACACATCACACAACACACACACGCGCACGCGCGCGCATCAATGCAGGTTACGTCACAAATACAACATGCAGCTTAATATGTCTGCACTGCTATTCAGCTCTTAGGCTACAAACTTTGTAGTCAACAAACGTGATGTCCAGTTCACGTCGAGAGGTGTTTTTTTTCTATGCATCGGGTGTGCGACACATTCAGCAGCAGGTCCTTTCAGTTTATGGCTCAAGCAAACAGACCTAGCGATCAAACCTCTGAAGGGCATGCCAGCATTGATCAGGAGATGGGACCATTTTCAGTATGGGCGCTCTGTTTTACATTCCATGTTTTTTTGCATTTTGTCTTCCTGATTGAACTGCTAAGCTGATTGATTGGTTAATATTGCTTTGCGGTGTCCGTTTGTGGCGTATGTCCTATAACATGCACCTGGTTACTCACGTGGGTCTCGACCTTCGGCACAGATTAGCTCCCTTCCCCTCCAGGGGTCGCAACCTTGCCGTGGTCGGAGGGCTTGCGCGGTCCAGTGATCCCTTAGGCTTTGCTGACGGGGGCTCCAGTACTCGACTAGATGGCTAGTTCTTTTTAATGCTTCTAGGCCTGTATAGCCAAGTTGATGACTGACCTGAGCACTAGGTGGTAGGAATTGATGCCCTGGTAGGTCTCCCATGTTAGAAAGGTTAAGAGTGAGGCCCTGACAAATAGTAACCCACCTTTTTCCTATTCTATCTTCTGCCGTTTTTTAACGGGTCTTTTCTCTCTCTGTCTCCCTTTAAGCCTTCTTGTCCACACCTTGTTTTCTCTGATACTGCTAAAGTCGCTGCCGTAAGCAGCAGGGAAGCCCAAGACACAGTCACCTGGCGAGGGGCTGAGTGGCTGATCCCAATTCTGTCGCTAAGGTGCACTGTCTGGTTTTCATGTGGGACGGGTACCAGGCTCAGGGACGCCATATTATGGCCATCCATTGTCCCTTCCCCAGCACGGCAGCTCTCCTGGGGTGACCGTTTATTTCTGCCAGTATTTAAAACCTTCATGGCCACCAAAACAACTCAAAATAGAAAAGGAGAGAGAGGACACAGAGAGAGAGAGAGAGAGAGAGAGAGAGAGAGAGAGAGAGAGAGAGAGAGAGAGAGAGAGAGAGAGAGAGAGAGAGAGAGAGAGAGGAGGGGGGAGTCCGACCCTTTGACGGACGTGGACTCGGACTCGGACACAAAAGTCCAGAAGACGATAGGCGCTTGGTCCTCTTTGCTGATAATCCAGTCGGCGGATAGCAAACGACCGATTACCAAGTTGAGTCCCTTTGCTGTTGCAATGGGACTGAAAGATCTTGTAGGCGCAGAGCCAAAGCCAGTTAAGAGGTTGAGGGATGGTTCCTTGCTCGTGCAGGTTGACCGAAAAGCTCACTTGGAGAACTTATTAAAATCAGCAAGTCTTGTGAATTACTCAACCAGGTGTCCCCAGATGTTCCGCCTGATGCGATCTTTGAACTCTTGAAAGACAGTAACATTTTTTTCATGAGATCTGAGACTTTATAGTGAAAAGATTTTTTAACAAATTTTTGGGTGTGTTCTTTGAAGATGTGTTTAAAACAAAATTGTGTGAATGAATGAATGGTGAGTTGACTTCAACGCGGTGACAGCCGTGATATGACTCTTTGCAATCGGCTGGGCTTTTAGCAAAATTATCTTACCTTACCTAGCTCCCTTTTGAATTTGTTTGTTGTATAGATTATTACTGTGATATGAGAGGTGTATGTCAGGTACTGAATACACTCACAGGTCTAAGTTTGACACTAATAGATATATATTGATGGCCATGCTATATTAATGTGTGTGTGTGTGTGTGTGTGTGTGTGTGTGTGTGTGTGTGTGTGTGTGTGTGTGTGTTTCAAGTGTGCAAGGTTAACACGTACGGTTCATATGGCAAAGGCTGCAAGCGTGCCCTAGCAATTGCGACAATTTCTGCAACAACACTTTGGATGTACCAAAGGTAAGGCGTCTTCAACCACTCAGAAATAAGCTTTTTCTTCTTTTTTTTCTTCACAAGTGTCTAACAGTCTGTATTCTCTCTCTCTCTCTCTCTCTCTCTCTCTCTCTCTCTCTCTCTCTCTCTCTCTCTCTTCTCTCTTCTCTGTCTCTCTCTCTCTCAGTGGACGTTGATGACAATATCAGTGTCACAACACTGGGTTGCGACGTAGGGAAAGGTGCACCGCTCACCAGAACTAGAGGTCGAGGACGAAAGCCAACACGCAGTCACTGCTCACACGCAGACCACACACGTCTTTAACAAACCAATCATGGAATTTTGTTATGTTAATGTGGATGGTTGATTCTTTGGGGTAACGAGGTGAATATAAAACTTATATTTTAACGTCCTTGTAGTCTTCTCGTAGATTTCTTCTTCTTCTTTCTTTTTTTTTTTTTTTTTTTTAATACGTCGCTGGAGTCTCGTCGAACCCGTACACACGAGCCCAAAACAGGAACAGAGTCCAGGAAAAAGTAAACAGGGAGCAGAACTGGAACCCGAACAGGAAGACTGAAAAAATAGAAGAAAAAAACAACAACCTGGAACCACCTGCAAGGAGGTGCCTACTATGCATACTGCCTCGGTATCTTTTTACTAATGCCCAAGGACAGCTAGGTGTTCGTGTGTAGTGTACATGCAAAACAGACAAATCAACACAGATGTGTACATAGTCTAGGTTGTGCAACTATTTTGCATGTGTCTTAAGTGGGTACGATGAAGACATAGATGGCTTATGAGATGCAACGGAAAGTGAAGATGACACCCAATGATGATTTGGGCAACCCTTCGCCCGTTTTCTAGAATAAATTCTTAACATCTATGCATAACAATTTAATTTATGATGCGACGATGGTCGCATATAATAATAATATAATAATAATAATAATAATAATAATAGACGCGACGCGACGATGGTCGCATACAACGTACTCCCCAACATACTGATGCACGCCAAGATAAACAGCTAACTCATCAATCATGATAACAATCATGAAATTAATAATTAAACAGTTTATTATTAAACAGAGAAATGACATGAATGAGAAACTGACTCGGACATGGGCGGTTCCAGTGAGGCCTAGTACAGCGGGGCTAGGAGAGGTCCAAACCCTGTCCTGGTCCGGCGGCTCGCGGTTTCCTCCTACTGGCTGTAGATATTGAACAAATCGCCAGGTCAACGGCAGGAAGGGATGCTGATGAAGGATGAATACGGATTCTTGATTTGATGTTGTTGATGAACAAAGTTATTGTCAGAAATGTGAAAAGTCCAGTGCAAGCTTGCAGGTTCTTGAACAGGGTCGATGGTCCTCGACGAATCTAACCGTTCTAAAAAGTATAAGGACTCGATAACAATATATATATTATATATATATATATATATATATTTATATATATATATATATATATACATATTCTCCTGGTGAAGATGGCCAGGCGATTTCGACTGACAAAAAACCTTGTATCAAAATTACGCAGAATCTGATGAAGTAAAAGGCGCACACTTCTCGATGATGCCGTACAACTATGAAGGAATAATTTTACGCTTGAAGATTACGAATAAATTCCTTTTTCGCACTGTTTTATGTTATTTTATTTTACTTTTTAACATGCGCGCTGGTGACCTACTCGTTTTTGAGTGAACAGTATTTTAGGAAGAAGAAGAAGAAAACTTTGCAGAAAATCTCCTTCCAGATCCGATGGTCGATTGCCGTACTTATGGCCAAACCGCTTCTCGGTCACGTGATCTCCCGGTCCTCGTTACTGGGTTACGGCGTAGCAATACTGATATGATTATGGTAAATAGCTCATCTTATAAATTGAGATAGCAACGAACAAGTTAAAAAAAAAAGAAAAACGACACATATGATTTAACTGAAGTATTCTTTGCAAGACTAAAAGTGAAAGGAATGATACTGACGGCAAGGAATGAAGTTGAGACGTGGATGGAGTGATTTCGTCATATAAAGTATATAACTATTACGTAATAACTCAGTTAAAGGCCAAATCATATGCTGAGCTATCTTTTATAATCAAAGAGAGAGAGAGTAGATCTAATGCTGTAAAAGAAATTTAATAAAATATGATTTAAACATTTACAATCAGTCAAGCCATGCCAGAAACTCCACTCACCGTTAGAGCAGTATATGAGAGTTTTACGCTGTATTTATGAGTTCATGTATCTCAGAACCAAATGGAAGAAGGCATGCTTTTGCTGACCTTGAGAGTTTGGCAGAGGTGAAGTGGTATCGTCGTGGGATGTTGTTGACACTTCTATTCTGGGGGGACCTACTACACAGGTGTGATCACGTTGGAAAGAACCCAGACAAGAGCAAGGCAAGGACACGTGACAGTCACAACTGACCTCAACTGGGAAGATTGACGGGAAAGGACACCGTGGATTCCCCTACACGCCAATCTGCAGATGGAACGGCTGACCACACTGTCAACGATGTAATGGTCACTTTGTTGAAAATGAACCATGACTAACTACAAAGTTTGACTTTCAAAAGGTGCAACCTATGTTTAACTGAAAATGGTTAATACTATGCAAACCACACTTAGCAACTTTAAACACCAAAACAGAAATAGTAACAACTGCAGGCATAAATGGAAATCGTTGTTGGTGAACACACCAAAACAAAACCTGAAAGCCCCAAAAAAACACGTGCAGCCAACCTGCACGTGCAAACAACCGCAAACGGAGCCACACGCTACATAACATCTAGCGGTGGGCAAACCCAAAAATCCATCCTGATGACAGCGCAACACGCTTGAAACAAATTGTTAGATAGTTTTTAAGATTCCTCTTTTAACTCGTTTTAACTATATATATATATTATATATATGTATGTATATATAATTATATATATATATATATATATATATATATATATATATAGACACTTTTCCAATGACAAGACGAAACATATATATTATATGTGAGAAGAAACTCGTGGAGAGCGTGGCAGCAGAGAGTCTCAGAAGAGAAGCCCCCTTCAAGCAAGTGTTTCGGCCCTTATCTCCTGACACTCTAGGGTTTGGGCCACACCGGTTTCATGACTCCGGATGTCCCTCTGCTGCCCTTTTTTTTCTTTCCTCATCTTGAGACGAGCCATGGCTGGGATTCGAACCCATGACCCTCTGGAGATGCTCATTTTCCACTTAATGACTCACGCTTTAACCACTGAGCCACAGGGACACCTGATATTTGTAGGGAAATTAAGCCTTATGAAGTTCACTTTTGTTCCTCCTTGACCAGATCCAGCTTGAACACCTCTCTGCCGCTTCTGCCATTGCTTTCAGGGCTCTGGTTTTTTCCTTCCTGCAACTGAGAGCTGTTTCATGAGGCGTATGCAGACGTTCCTACATACAGCCTCGGTCCCGGTTTTAAGATTTGCTTTTATCATTATTTTATATATATATATATATTATATATATATATATTATATAAATATATATATTATATATATAAAAATAATGATTAAAAGCAAATCTTAAACCGGGACTACAAATTTGTTTCGAGGTCTTTCTCTCTTCGATCCCGTGGCTGAAGAGAGGAAAGACCTCGAAACAAATTTGTAGTCCCGGTTTTAAGATTTGCTTTTAATCATTATTTTAGCTGCTCCCGCATGGTTGAGCACTTTTTCAAAAAAGCCGGAAAATATATACCAGCTATATATATATATATATATATCTGTCAATGATGTTAAAAAGGAAGGTTAAAACTCGAGGTTAAAACTCTACAATTTGTTTCGAGCTTGCTGCGCTGTCATCAGGATGTTTTTGGTTTGCCCACCGCCGTGTTATATAGCGTGTGGGTTCCGTTTGCGGTTGTTTGCACGTGCGGGTTGGCTGCACGTGTTTTTGGGGGCTTTTAGGTTTTGTTTTGGGTGTGTTCACTAACAACGATTTCCATTTATGCTGCAGTTGTTTACTATTTCTGTTTTGGTGTTTAAAGTTGCTAAGTGTGGTTGCATAGTATTAACCATTTTTCAGTTAAACATAGGTTGCACCATTTTGAAACATTGCTGTATGGTGATGCTCTTTTTATGATTTTCCAGGATATATTGTAGCTTGTTTTTGCATCTTTAAGTTTCCAGATATATTTGCTAGTTTGTTTGGTTTTTATATTTTTCTTTATTGAATGACTGTTTGTGGTTTGCATATCTGGTTTTGAAGTGGTTTTCAGTGATCCCTATGTATGTTTCTTTTTCATTTTCTGATGTTACAGTAGCTGGTATACAATGTTTTTGTGGAGACATTTATTGTTTAGTGGGCACTGCTCCTTCTCGTGCAATTGCAAGATTTCCTTTCTTCACCCTTCTTTGCTGTGTTGATTTTCATTTTGTTGGATGCGTCATCAGGTTTTTGAGGTTGGGCATACACGGATACGATGTTTGACAGTGTTTTGTTAAATATTTTGGACAGTTTGTGCTCTTTTGGAAATGAAGTTGCTAGGATTTTGAAAAATTCTTTCCCTATGTTTGTTTTGAGTTTCCCGTCGTATGGGGGGTTATACATATGATTTTTCTTTTCCTATTTTTCTTGCTTTTATTTTTGTTGTTGTCCGGGTTGTATTGTAGTTTGAAATTGTATCCATTTGTTTGTAGTGCCTCTGGTTTTCCACGCTGCATTGTTAACACTCTTCATTGGACAGGTTTTGATAGTTCTTGTTATGCAGGGGGTATGGTTTTTAAATAAGACGGGGAGGTTATTTTGGTGTTTTAAAAAAGAGGGGTATCGGGGGGTTTCTTGTATGGTTTAATTAGGTTTTTGAGTTTCCATGTTATGTTAAAGTGTTCATACTTTTTGTTTGCTTAAGGTGATCTTTAAGTTGGGTTTTTGGAAGTTTTTGTAGTTCTTTTTTTTGTTTTCGATGGTTTTTGGGGTTTGTTTTATGCGAAGGCCATCGTCTCTGTACAGTCGACTTTTTTTCCCGATTTTTTCTGATGTTGAAATCATAAAGATGTTGCCCAACATCAAAAAAAAACCGGAAAACAAGTGGACTGTACAGAGCGAGGCCTTGTCATAACAAAACCAAGAACCATCGAAAACAGAAGAAAAATTATGCAAAAATCCAAAACCCCAACTTAAAGATCACCCTTGAAGCAAACAAAAAGGGAGTGAATACTTAGACATAACAGGATCTCAAAAAATAATATAAACCATACAAAACCCCGTACACCCCTTTTTGTAACACCAAAAGTAACCATCCCCATTGTATTAAGACCATCCCCCCGGTAAACAAGAGAAATCAAATGCCCTGAAGAGAGGTGTTCAAAAAATGCAGAGAGAAAACCGGAGGCACAAAAAACAAGTGGTACAATTAATTACAATACAAAACCCGGGAAAAACAAAAATAAAAGCAAGAAAAAAAAGGAAAAAAAAAATATATGTTAACCCCCCCTACGACGGGAAAACCAAAAAAAACATAGGGGGAAAAATTTTCAAATCCCAGCAAATTCATTTCCAAAGGCACAAACTGTCCCAAAAATTTAAAAAAAACACTGTCAAAAATTGTACTGTGTTGCCCAACCCCAAAAACCTGATTGACCATCAACAAAATGAAAATCAAACAGCAAAGAAGGGTGAAGAAAGGAAATCTTGCAATTCACGAGAAGGAGCAGTGCCACTAAACAATAAATGTCTCACAAAAACATTGTATACCAGGCTACTGTAACATCAAAAATGGAAAAGAAACATACATAGGATCACTGAAAACCACTTCAAAACCAATATGCAAACCACAAACAGTCATTCAATAAAGAAAAATATAAAAACCAAACAGAACTGAGCAAATATATCTGGAAAACTTAAAGATGAAAAAAACAAGCTACAATATATCCTGGAAAATCATAAAAAAGAGCATACCATACAGCAATGTTTCAAAAAGGTGCAACCTATGTTAACTGAAAAATGGTTAATACTATGCAAACCACACTTAGCAACTTTAACACCAAAACAGAAATAGTAAACAACTGCAGGCATAAATGGAAATCGTTGTTAGTGAACACACCCAAAACAAAAACCTGAAAGCCCCCCAAAACACGTGCAGCCAACCCGCACGTGCAAACAACCGCAAACGGGAACCCACACGCTATATAACATCGGCGGTGGGCAAACCAAAAACATCCTGATGACAGCGCGGGCAAGCTCGAAACAAATTTGTAGAGTTTTAAACCTCGAGTTTTAACCTTCCTTTTCAACATCATTGACAAATGTTGCTCCCCAAGGGTCGAGCACTTTTAAAATCATTTTAGGCTCTTTGGTTATATTCATTATATAAATATATATATATATATATATATATAAATATATTTATATATTATATATATATATATAAGTATATATATATATATAAGTATATGGCAACCACTGTAAAAGGGGATGTTAAGGTTACCACATCTATATCTGTTAATTTTTAAATGATAAATAAATCAAATTAGCTCATTATGTTCTGTATACTTTGAACTCTGAAGTTGTAAAGAAATAAATGTGAAAAGATTAAAAAATGACAGATATACATTTTTACCTGGTTACCCTAAGGTTTTCTTAGTGTTTGTTGGGTCATATGACAAACAGTAAATTTGTTAAAACTTTCCAAGCAAATTGAAAGGAAGTACGAAGGAATGATCGGATTTGGCCCAGATTTGGGTCTCGTTCATGCTCGCTTTCTCAAGCGACGATTGAATTCTAAAAATAGCTTGAGTGTGCGTATATCTGGCAAGATCGACGGTTTACAGAAAAGA
Source organism: Conus ventricosus (assembly GCA_018398815.1). Classification (NCBI taxonomy): domain Eukaryota; kingdom Metazoa; phylum Mollusca; class Gastropoda; order Neogastropoda; family Conidae; genus Conus; species Conus ventricosus. The sequence goes on along the minus strand of CM031624.1, from coordinate 57,356,314 downwards.
CTTACAAAGCCTTTTGTTCTGTTTTCAAAATAGTTAATGTGATGAAAGAAGTTCATGTGTAACTTTTTTTCAAAACAACCCCCTTTGAAAAAAATATATTTGACCAAATAGGCTGGTAGCCATAAAACTCTTTATTGCAGTGGTTGCCCTAAGGTGAAGATCATTAAAACGATATTACTCTCCAACGGCTTATTGGAAAAAAGCCAAAAGTACCAGACAAACTTAAGACAATGAATCCCCGATAGCGTATTGAAATAAGGCTGTATGCACGATTCCCTTCTCGTAGCAGGCCAAAACCTTAGGACGACCAAATCGCGGTTGTCCTAAGTGCAAAGTAATATAAAAACGGGTTTTATGTCAACCATTGGTCATCCTAAATACCCTTTAAGATATATATATATATATATATATATATATATATATATATATATATATATATATATATATGTATGGTTTCTCATATTTATCATATATTCCCCATTTTCTTCTTCTCTCTCTCTCTCTCTCTCTCTCTCTCTCTCTCCTCTCTCTCTCTCTGTCTGTCTCTCTCTCTCTCTCTGTCCTCTCTCTCTCTAAAAGTTCAAAATTTGCCATGTCATTACTATAATGATTGAAGAATTGTTAGCCTGCACTTGTTTTCCCCCACTACTTAAATGTTCGGCATTATATATATATATATATATATTGTGAATGATATTAAAAGGAATGTTAAAACTCTACAAATTTGTTTCGAGCGTGTTGCGCTGTCATCAGGATTGTTTTTGGTTTGCCCACCGCCGATGTTATATAGCGTGTGGGCTCCCGTTTGCGGCTGTTTGCACATGCGGGTTGGCTGCACGTGTTTTTTGGGGGGCTTTCAGCTTTTTGTTTTGGATGTGTTCACTAACAACGATTTCCATTTATGCCTGCAGTTGTTTACTATTTCTGTTTTGGTGTTTAAAGTTGCTAAGTGTGGTTGCATAGTATTAACCATTTTTCAGTTAAACATAGGTTGCACCTTTTTGAAACATTGCTGTATGGTGACGCTCTTTTTATGATTTTCCAGGATATATTGTAGCTTGTTTTTGCGTCTTTAAGTTTCCAGATATATTTGCTCAGTTCTGTTTGGTTTTTATATTTTTCTTTATTAAATGACTGTTTGTGGTTTGCATATCTGGTTTTGAAGTGGTTTTCAGTGATCCCTATGTATGTTTCTTTTTCATTTTCTGATGTCACAGTAGCCTGGTATACAATGTTGCTGTGAAGACATTTGTTGTTTAGTGGGCACTGCTCCTTTCTGGTGCAATTGCAAGATTTCCTTTCTTCACCCTTCTTTGCTGTGTTGATTTCATTTTGTTGGATGCGTCAATCAGGTTTTTGAGGCTGGGCATACATGAGTACGATAGTTTGACAGTGTTTTTGTTAAATATTTTGGACAGTTTGTGTTCTTTTGGAAATGAAGTTAGGATTTTGAAGAATTCTTTCCCTATGTTTGTTTTGAGTTTCCGTCCATATGGGGGGTTATACCATATGATTTTTCTGTTCCTATTTTTCTTGCTTTTATTTGTGTTGTTGTCTGGGTTGTATTGTAATTTGTAATTGTATCCACTTGTTTGTAGTGCCTCCTGGTATTCTACTGCTGCATTGTTGAACACTCTCTCACTGCATGACAGGTTTGATAGTCTCTTGTTTATGCCATGGGGTATGGTCTTCAATACAGATGGTGGATGGTTAATTTTGGTGTGTACATAAAGAGGTGTATCGTTGGGTTTCTTGTATGGTTTATATATATGATTGTTGAGATCCAGTGTTATGTCTAAGTAGTTCACTACCTTTTTGTTTGCTTCAATGGTAATCTTTAAGTTGTGGTTTTGGAAGATTTTGCATAGTTCTTTCTTCTTGTTTTCGATGGTTCTTGGATTGTTGGTTAGTGCAGCAAGGTCATCGTCTCTGTATAGTCCGACTTGTCCGAAGTTATCCAATGGTTCAAAACACTCAATAAACAAAGTAATACAGTATTCATCACATTTGACATAGTAGACTTTTACCCATCCATAGATGAGGAACTTCTCACCAAAGCCCTGAAGTTTGCCAGTAACCACACAGACATAACAGGGTCAGAAATGGAAATCATTCTCCACACCAAGAAACATTACTACACAGCAGAAATGAAACCTGGATCAGGAAAACCAACAGAAACTCAACATTCGACGTAACCATGGTTCATATGATGGTGCAGAAACATGTGAACTGGTCGGACTATTCATGCTGTCCAACATCAAGAAAAAACTCGGAAAACAAGTCGGACTATACAGAGACGATGGCCTTGCTGCACTAACCAACAATCCAAGAACCATCGAAAACAAGAAGAAAGAACTATGCAAAATCTTCCAAAACCACAACTTAAAGATTACCATTGAAGCAAACAAAAAGGTAGTGAACTACTTAGACATAACACTGGATCTCAACAATCATATATATAAACCATACAAGAAACCCAACGATACACCTCTTTATGTACACACCAAAAGTAACCATCCACCATCTGTATTGAAGACCATACCCCATGGCATAAACAAGAGACTATCAAACCTGTCATGCAGTGAGAGTGTTCAACAATGCAGCAGTAGAATACCAGGAGGCACTACAAACAAGTGGATACAATTACAAATTACAATACAACCCAGACAACAACACAAATAAAAGCAAGAAAAATAGGAAAAGAAAAATCATAATTATTATGGTATAACCCCCCATACGACGGGAAACTCAAAACAAACATAGGGAAAGAATTCTTCAAAATCCTAACAACTTCATTTCCAAAAGAACACAAACTGTCCAAAATATTAACAAAAACACTGTCAAACTATCGTACTCATGTATGCCCAACCTCAAAAACCTGATTGACGCATCCAACAAAATGAAAATCAACACAGCAAAGAAGGGTGAAGAAAGGAAATCTTGCAATTGCACCAGAAAGGAGCAGTGCCCACTAAACAACAAATGTCTTCACAGCAACATTGTATACCAGGCTACTGTGACATCAGAAAATGAAAAAGAAACATACATAGGGATCACTGAAAACCACTTCAAAACCAGATATGCAAACCACAAACAGTCATTTAATAAAGAAAAATATAAAAAACCAAACAGAACTGAGCAAATATATCTGGAAACTTAAAGACGCAAAAACAAGCTACAATATATCCTGGAAAATCATAAAAAGAGCGTCACCATACAGCAATGTTTCAAAAAGGTGCAACCTATGTTTAACTGAAAAATGGTTAATACTATGCAAACCACACTTAGCAACTTTAAACACCAAAACAGAAATAGTAAACAACTGCAGGCATAAATGGAAATCGTTGTTAGTGAACACATCCAAAACAAAAACCTGAAAGCCCCCCAAAAAACACGTGCAGCCAACCCGCACGTGCAAACAACCGCAAACGGGAGCCCACACGCTATATAACATCGGCGGTGGGCAAACCAAAAACAATCCTGATGACAGCGCAACACGCTCGAAACAAATTTGTAGAGTTTTAACATTCCTTTTAATATCATTAACAAATGTTGCTCCCAAGGGTCGAGCACTTTTAAAGTCATTTTAGGCTTTTTAATTATATTCATCTATATATATTATATATATATATATATAGAGAGAGAGAGAGAGAGAGAGAGAGAGAGAGAGAGAGAGAGAGAGAGAACGAACGAACAAATTTTAATGACAGGCCAATCTGCCCATGTCATCAGGGGGTATGAAAATTGGGAATGTGAGGGGGAAAATGATGATAATACTAAAATAAACGGGAAAAGCAAAAGTATATCTTCAAATGAATCAAACATCGTACAAGAAGTGGTTTCTAGTATTAAAGGCTTTTGATAAATACACAGCAAGAGGTTTACATATTCTGACATCTGAAAGTAACAAAGTCAGTTTGAATGCATTTGGATGACGATGGTATTTGGCTGGGATAAAGGTTTTCCGTAAAGAACTGTATTATTACACACTAGTATAAAATGCAATTCAGATTCTTCAATACCAGGACAAAATGGACAATCATTATTTATTCTTGTAATTGAGAATCTAGACTTATGAATTCTTAGTTGTGAAACTCCAAGTCTAATTCTTGTCAAGTATTTTCTAAGAGATGGATTTTTTATTCTAGACAAATATTCTGGAACATTATAGAGTTGTCGAAAAGAAGAATAGAACTGAAATCTTTCTTTTGAGTTAATAGCAGCGTCTAAGTCTTGTAAGTAACAGTCAACAAGTCTTTGTTTGAAGGCATGCACAAAACATTTAACATTTTCCACCCCTTGATTTTCCACACAAATCCGAAACCATATTTATATAATGTCAACATATATTACTTACCCAGTTCTTTTTGCCATTATAATGCAGACATACATAATTTTATAGGTATTTTGC
>CM031624.1:57288678-57340023 GCA_018398815.1 Conus ventricosus | reverse complement strand
AATTTTTTTTAATTTTTTCAAGGGACGTTCCTTCAGACCACCAAAAACCCCTTTAAACTTTCCTCCCCCTTTTTCAGTTAAACGGGGTAAGCATGTATCCCCATTTAGAGTTAAAGTCGTGATAGCTGATTACTTTTTTCTTTTTAGTTAAAACCCAACTTCCTATTACTATCATCAGGCGTTATATAATCAATCAAAGGGTAAAAGCACTTTTACTGGGTTCGCGTTGAAGAGACTGGGGTTTTTAGAGATAGCGTTTTTTTTACACTTCAAACGTTTTGGGGTTAATAAAATTCATGCACTTCACTAAACATATTACTAATGTTTTTTTTCAAATCAAAATTTTTTCCTCTATATATTTTTTCCGTCCCGAATTTATTTGGGGCGTCTTTTTTAAAGCAAAAATTTTTACTAGATAAAAAAATAAATGTAATAAAAGAAATAAAACAATTTTTTTTATCTTCCCAAGCGTTGCAACACTTAAAGACACTTTAACCTTCAATAACGTCCGCCAATATTTAGCTTTTTCTGAATCACTACAGTCAATTTCATCACTTTGGTTTCCAAAAGTTCACATATCTTTTATTATATTTTTTTCATCATTTAAAACCCAAAAAATCACAAAAAATCAATTTTTAACACTTTAAATTTTTTCGTAAAAATAGTTTCATTACAATTCTTTAAATCAGATTCGCTAAGCCCGGGGCAGCCATTTAAATCTAAAAAAATAAAAAAAATGTAAATTCAGCTTTATTCATTTTTCACCTTTTTTCTAATTGAAAAACGTTCGGTTTAAAGGAAACAGTTACTCCTTCAAGATCATCAAAAACATGCAAGTCAACTTCAGGGCAAATTACAAGTAAAATAGCAAAAATTTTTAAAATTTGTTTAGGACAAGACTCTGAGTTTTTTACAAAAGGCTTCCATTACGCTTCTCGTATAGTTAAACTTTCAAAAATTCTTTTTATAAATTCACAAACACGGTCTTTAATCCTTTATAAACCCTGCACTAATCCCCCACCCAAAACATCAAAATTTCTAAACGTTATAACTACATGGGGGTTCATTTTTTAAACCCCGATTAAATCATAAAACAAAATTTTAAATAATAAGCCGCTCCTCTTCAGGGGCTTTTTTGTTGATCTAAAAATTTATCTTTATTTAAAACAAAATTTTACCCTTCGGGCCAGAAAACATTAATTAGCATCTTCAGAACATTAACAACTAAAATGGCAAATAATTTATAATTGGTTTTGGGCCCAAAAACGTATTTTACTTATAGCCCGCTTAAAAACCTTTCCGCATGTCCAGCGTTAAAAAGATCATAATTAAAATTTTTCAACCGTTCTTTAACTGACTTTATCGCCCCCTCTCCCAATCCAACTCATAAAGTATATTAATAAGCTCTGTGCAGTTCGGTCTCATTTTTAACCCCAAATAAAATCATAAATTAAACAATTAATTAGTTTCTCTCTCCCTCATCACTCCCACATCTCTCCCTCCCCTCATTCGCTCCCACATCTCTGTCTGTCTGTCTGTTTACTTCTTTGTCTGTCTGTCTGTCTCCACCTCCCTCTCTCATTCACACACACACACACACACACACACAATAGATAGGGAGGCGCTTGCAGGGGAGTGTGGCGAGGGCTTTTTGTGGGTTGCACTTGATCGACGTAAATTTGAGACAGCCGCCAAAGCGCTTATCAGAGTCCTGAATCAATAATCACAGGATCTCTTTCAAAGGTCTCTCGGCGGCCGTCTCAATAGACAGCCTTTAGAGGTGAGGGGAGTGTTGGCGCAGCTCCAGCAGCGGGGTAGAGGCGGGCTTTGTAGGTCAATCGGCAGAAACTGCCGATTGGCCCAGTTTTGTTGGGTGCTTTCTGACGGCCGCCTACCGCTGTGGAAGTGGATCATTACTCCTGCCACGCAGGTTCAAGCACGTCATGTGTATCATGCCAGAATGCTTTAAAGTTGGGGTTGGATTGCATGTATTTCAGAATGAGTTTTCGTTTGCTGTATAACTCATTGAAAGAAATCGCGAGTTTGTGAAATTTGGATAAGAATAGAAACAAAATGACACTTCAATAGTCTTCTTACGCGAGTTGGCTCAACCAGCAAATCTTCTTTCAGATAAGACTCCCAGTTTTTTGTTTTTGACCGTTTCAAAATTGTCTTTGCTTTCTGAAGCCAGTGCCCTAAAAAAAGAGCCTGAGAAAGAGATTTCCTTTCATCATCTTTCACTGAGTAACAAGCACTGTGCAAGAAGGGGGTCATTTCTTGAATACTTCAAAGGTTTTGGTTTTATCAAATGGCTTTGAAGGCAGCTCACAAAGCCGTGTTTTCAAATATTTATCAAGATCTTCAACTGATAGTTCCGTTTTTTGCTGAGGGAACACAAAACGAAATGCTTCCTTTTGGCTTTAAGGGGGAGAACAAGGCTCGTCACTCAATTTCTTTTTCAAAAAGTTTGTCATGGCCTCATGATAAACAATGTATTTTTCCACAAGATTGGTCTGTTGATCGGACAGTTTTTTCTTGCGAAGATAACAGCAGTTCACACATTTCTTGAGTAATATTAGTGTCACTTCCAGCACTGGCAGAAGGCATTGAAACATCACTTCCCTGACTCGCCATGTTTTTACCCAACGCAAGCTCTCTCTGATTCTAAAATGCTAGCACACCAGCACACATCCGAACGGCACGCCTCTCGAATGTGAAATAACAGCAGCCCTACCTTGTTGCTAACAAGCCCACGTATAAATGATGTCATACCTTCCTGCCCATTGGCTAGTGCGCATCGCGTGATGAATACTAATGTGTCGCACTGCGTCAGTTCGTTGTCGGGCAGTAATTGCAATTTATCGATTTGCGGTGTCACGTAACAACAACAGCAGTTCGTTGTCAGCAGTAATTGCAATTTATCGATTTGCGGTGTCATGTAACAACAGCAGCAGTGCCAGTCTGGAGTAAGACCATCAAACCATATACATTTTTAGTTCATTTTATGTGTCTGGGAGAGAAGGCAAATATGTTTGTTGACGATCACCCATGTTATTCTGCACGGAAACCCCCGTTTCAATGTGCTAATTTCGTTAATATTTGATAGTTTTGACATGTTAATTTTGTTTAAAAACAGGTGTTAATTTTGGCCAAAACTGATATGTAATGGACGCGATTTGTATGTGAAAATGGGTGTTTTCGGGCAGAATCACATGGGTGGTCGTGAACCCGCATAAAGACAATCTCTTCCAAACAAGGTTCACTGACATCTGAGAAAGCAGTGGGGAAAAAAAGCAATACAACAGCGAGGTTCACACCTTCTTCACAGTGACCATGTCAGTGGAGTCCAGTGTCTGTCAGTACCAATCTTATTAATGAAAATGTGTCAACCCCCTCGCCATTTTCGTATCATAATTACTGATTGCCTTATCGACCTGTTTTAAGACTGAGTGACAAAATTCAGCTGAAGTTTTGTTTTGTTTTTGTTTTTGAGGAAAATGCACAACTTGTTTTGTCTTTCCTTGCTGTAATCGACATGCATGTACACACACACACACACACACACACACACACACACACACACACACACACACACACACACTATATATATATATATATATATATATATATAATATATATATACAACAAACTAATACATTCCTAGGATAAGTACCGAGCACCATTCCAGCAACTTACAGAGCAGCTTGGTGTTGCAATAACTGCAAGAAATATTGAATTATAAACAAAGCTTGCTCTTATGTCTTAGATTGAAGAAATAGGGGGAGATAAGCATTCATATCTGCAGAGGTAGAGGATTCTGCCTAACTAACAGTATGTGCTTGAGTGGATGAATGTGGAAAAACAAAATAAATGCTTCTCAAAATGAGCCTTCAGCAAGCTTATAGTCTCCAAGGGGGAGACATCCTCCAATAGGGAGGGAAACTCACTAACATATTACTCCTAATCAGATACGGATATTTCGAAACCTGATTGTTTCTCATCAGTGACCGCTGAAAAGTGGTAATTTGACTCCTCTACCTTTTCAGTTTTAAGAAGAATGCTATCCCAAAAAAGGCTGGTGTGCAATACCGTAGTATGTTTGTTGAGTTTTAAAAAAAACAACTAAAGGTACCACCTAAGAAGCAAAAGAAAATCATGAAAGAGTAAAACAAGCTACATTTTCTTGTGAAAAGTAGAAAATATAAAAAGATAACCTCTTAAGACACAAGTGCTGAGGGCCAGTTCTTGGAATGAATCCGCAAGGGACTAGTCCTTTGCGGATTCATTCCAAGAACTGGCCCTCAGCACTTGTGTCTTAGAGGATATCTTTTTATATTTTCTACTTTCACAAGAAAATGTAGCTTGTTTTGCTCTTTTATGATTTTCTTTTGCTTCTTGGATGGCACATTTGGTTGGTTTTTTTAAAACTCAACAAACATACTACGGTATTGCACACCAACCTTTTCTGGGATTGTATTCTTCTTAAAACTGAAAAGGCAGAGGAGTCAAATTACCACTTTCCGCGGTCACTGAGGAGAAACAACCAAGTTTCGAAATATCGGTATATGACCAGGAGTTATATGTTAGTGAGTTTCCCTCCCTATTGGAGGATGTCTCCCCCTTGGAGAATATAAGCTTGCTGAAGGCTCATTTTGAGAAGCATTTATTTTATTTTTCCCCATTCACACACTCAAGCACATACTGTTAGTTAGGCAGAATCCTCTACCACTGCAGATATGAATGCGTATCTCCCCCTATTTTTTTCAATCTAAGACATAAGAGCAAGCTTTGTTTATAATTCAATATTTCTTGCAGTCATTGCAACACCAAGCTGCCCTGTAAGTTGCTGGAACGGTGCGGTACTTATCCTTGGAATTTATTAGTTTGTTATATATTGTTAACCTGCACTTGTTTTGCCCCACTACTTGATTGTTCAGCATTATATTGTTTGTTCAATCAGTGGGCGATTGCATCTCTTAGAAGATCCAAGTGAAGGTTGTTCTGGACAATTCTTAGCCACTGACAATGCTTGTGTTATTGAACAGCAGAGCTGACCACTCAGACTATTTCATATCTTTTGATCTCCCATGCATCTTTATATGGATCCTCTAGCATAGGCTCAAAGACTGCCCCACATTTTATACTGTTTGCATAATAATGTCTTTGGTTGTTCAGCAACTTTTTTTTTCCTCTCACACTTTCGTTTTGTTTTATTTTACTATGGTTCACTGGCTGCTTTCCGGGTGCTGTTGGATTCTTTTCTAAACCCTTCTTGGTGAGAACACCACAGAATTACGGACTGTGGTGTGTCTTTTTTGACGCCAGGTGCACAGGCACAATCATCCGTGTCTCCTGATGAGTTCTGATCCAGCGGACGAAAGGCCTAGGAGCAGGTGATACATATAGATCGAGAGGCCTTCGAGAGGAATTGCAATAGTTCCATCATGCAGCTAGTGAATGGTTTTCATATTTGTAATAATTATACATTTTGATCATATTCGGACCCCCCCCCCCCCCCCCCCTTTTTTTTTTTCCCCGAGCTCTTTGCCAAGTCATTACTATAATGATGGAAGAATTGTTAACCTGCACTTGTTTTCCCCCACTACTTAATTGTTCAGCATTATATATATATATATATATATATATATATATATATATATATATATATAAAATATATATATATATATATTAATATATATATATATATATATATAATATATATAATCCTTTGCTTGCTCTTACACACTTTTATACTGAAAATAACTACTTTGCAGTATGAATACGTGGACTGGGACTATATCTGAATCGAAACCTATTTATCTTTCTGTCTGTCTATCTATCTTCCAATCTGTCTGACTCTCTGTCTGTTTTTCAATCTACCTATCTCCATTAACACACACACACACACACACACACACACACACACACACACACACACACACACACACACACACACACACGCGCGCGCGCGCGTGCACGCGCACGTGCGCGTGCATCAATGCACGCTACGTCACAAATACAACATGCAGCTTAATATGTCTGCACTGCTAGTCAGCTCTTACGGCTACAAACTTTGTAGTCAACAAACGTGATGGCCAGTTCACGTCGAGAGGTGTGTTTTTTTTCTATGCATCGGGTGTGCGACACATTCAGCAGCAGGTCCTTTCAGTTTATGGCTCAAGCAAACAGACCTAGCGATCAAACCTCTGAAGGGCATGCCGGCATTGATCAGGAGATGGACCATTTTCAGTATGGGCGCTCTGTTTTACACCCATGTTTGGCATTTTCTCTTCCTAATTGAACTGCTAAGTTGACTGATTAGTTAATATTGCTTTAGCAGTGTCCGTTTGTGGCGTATGTCCTATAAAATGCACCTGGTTACTCACGTGGGGTCTCGACCTTCGGCACAGATTAGCTCCCTTCCCCTCCAGGGGTCGCAACCTTGCCGTGGTCGGAGGGCTTGCGCGGTCCAGTGATCCCTTAGGCTTTGCTGACGGGGGCTCCAGTACTCGACTAGATGGCTAGTTCTTTTTAATGCTTCTAGGCCTGTATAGCCAAGTTGATGACTGACCTGAGCACTAGGTGGTAGGAATTGATGTCCCTGGTAGGTCTCCATGTTAGAAAGGTTAAGAGTGAGGCCCCTGACAAATAGTAACCCACCTTTTTTCCTATTCTATCTTCTGCCGTTCTTAACGGGTCTTTTCTCTATCCGTCTCCCCTTCAAGCCTTCTTGTCCACACCCTTGTTTTCTCTGATACTGCTAAAGTCGGTGCCGTAAGCAGCAGGGAAGCCCAGGACACAGTCACCTGGCAAGGGCTGAGTGGCTGATCCCAATTCAGTCGCTAAGGTGCACTGTCTGGTTTTCATGTGGGACGGTACCAGGCTCAGGGACGCCATACTATGGCCATCCATTGTCCCTTCCCCAGCACGGCAGCTCTCCTGGGGTGACCGTTTATTTCTGCCAGTATTTAAAAACCTTCATGGCCACCAAAACAACTAAATAGAAGAGAGAGAGAGAGAGAGAGAGAGAGAGAGAGAGAGAGAGAGAGAGAGAGAGAGAGAGAGGGTTCCGACCCTTTGACGGACATGGACTCGGACTCGGACACAAAAGTCCAGAAGACGATAGGCGCTTGGCCCTCTTTGCTGATAATCCAGTCGGCGGATAGCAAACGACCGATTACCAAGTTGAGTCCCTTTGCTGTTGCAAGGGGGCTGAAAGATCTTGTAGGCGCAGAGCCAAAGCCAGTTAAGAGGTTGAGGGATGGTTCCTTGCTCGTGCAGGTTGACCGAAAAGCTCACTTGGAGAACTTATTAAAATCAGCAAATCTTGTGAATTACTCAACCAGGTGTCCCCAGATGTTCCGCCTGATGCGATCTTTGAACTCTTGAAAGACATTAACATTTTTTCATGAGATCTGAGACTTTATAGTGAAAAGATGTTTAACAAATTTTGGGCGTGTTCTTTGAAGATGTGTTTAAAACAAAATTGTGTGAATGAATGAATGGTCAGTTGACTTCAACGCGGTGACAGCCGTGATATGACTCTTTGCAATCGGCTAGGCTATAAGCAACATTATCTTACCTTACCTAGCTTCCTTTTGAATTTGTTTGTTGTATAGATTATTACTGTGACTATGAGAGGTGTATGTCAGGTACTGAAAACACTCACAGGTCTGAGTTTGACACTAATAGATATATATTGATGACCATGCTTTATTATGTGTGTGTGTGTGTGTGTGTGTGTGTGTGTGTGTGTGTGTGGTGTGTGTGTGTGTGTGTGTGTTTCAAGTGTGCAAGGTTAACACGTACGGTTCATATGGCAAAGGCTGCAAGCCGTGCCCTAGCAATTGCGACATATTTCTGCAACAACCACTTCGGATGTACCAAAGGTAAGGCGTCTTCAACCACTCAGAAATAAGCTTTTTTTCTTTTTTTTTTTCTTCACAAGTGTCTAACAGTCTGTACTCGCTCTCTCTCTCTCTCTCTCTCTCTCTCTCTTCTCTCTCTCTCTCTCTCTCTCTCTCTCTCTCTCTCTCTCTCTCTCTCTCTCTCTCTCTCTCTCTCTCTCTCTCTCACAGTGGACGTTGATGACAATATCAGTGTCACAACACTGGGTTGCGACGTAGGGAAAGGTGCACCGCTCACCAGAACTAGAGGTCGAGGCCGAAAGCCAACACGCAGTCACTGCTCACACGCAGACCACACACGTCTTTAACAAACCAATCATGGAATTTTGTTATGTTAATGTGGATGATTGATTCTTTGGGGTAACGAGGTGAATATAAACTTACATTTTAACGTCCTTGTAGTCTTCTCGTAGATTTCTTCTTTTTTCTTTAATACGTCGCTGGAGTCTCGTCGAACCCGTACACACGAGCCCAAAACAGGAACAGAGTCAAGGAAAAAGTAAACAGGAGCAGAACTGGAATCCGAACAGAAAAGCTGAAAAAAGAAGAAAAAAAAAACAACCTGGAACCACCTGCAAGGAGGTGCCTAACTATGCATACTGCCTCGGTATCTTTTTACTAATGCCCAAGGACAGCTAGGTGTTCGTGTGTAGTGTACATGCAAAACAGACAAATCAACACAGATGTGTACAAGTCTAGTGTTGTGCAACTATTTTGCATGTGTCTTTAGTGGGTACGATGAAGGCATAGATGGCTTATGAGATGCAACGGAAAGTGAAGATGACACCCAATGATGATTCGGGCAACCCTTCGCCCTTTTTCTAGAATAAATTCTTGACATCTATGCATAACAATTTAATTCATGATGCGACGATGGTCGCATATAATAATAATAAAATAATAATAATAATAACAATAATAATAATAATAATATAATAATAATAATAATAATAATAATAATAATAATAGTAATAATAGACGTGACGCGACGATGGTCGCATACAACGTACTCACCAACATACTGATGCACGCCAAGATAAATAGCTAACTCATCAATCATGATAACAATCATGAAATTCATAATTAAACAGTTTATTATTAAACAGAGAAATGACATGAATGAGAAACTGACCTCGGACCATGGCGGTTCCAGTGAGGCCTAGTACAGCGGGGCTAGGAGAGGTCCAAACCCTGTCCTGGTCCGGTCGCCCGCGGTTTCCTCCTACTGGCTGTAGATGGTGAACAACTCGCCAGGTCAACGGCAGGAAGGGATGCTGATGAAGGATGAATAGGGATTCTTGAATTTGATGTTGTTGATGAACAAAGTTATTGTCAGAAATGTGAAAAGTCCAGTGCAAGCTTGCAGGTTCTTGAACAAGGTCGATGGTCCTCGACGAATCTAACCGTTCTAAAAAGTATAAGGACTCAAAAACAATATATATATATATATATATATATATATATATATATATATATATATATATATATATATATATATATATATATATATATATATATATATATATATATATATAAATCAAGAAGTCGTCCACTCAAGTGTCTTCCCTTCTTTTATTTTTCAAATTTTCGCCTTTTCAAGGCTTCATCAGGAATCTCTGCATTATCAGAAAAAACACACACAAGAAACACCATCAGAATCTTAAAGGTAAAGATAAAATCACTTTACCTACTTGTATCTATGTCTACACACACACACACACACACACACACACACACACACACACACACACACACACACACACACACACACACACACACACACACACCCACACACGGATACATATATATATATTATATATATATATATATATATATATATATACATATATACATACATATACATACACACACACACACACATATACATACACACACCTACATACGCATCCATACACACATATGCACACATATATGCATTTCCAAAAATTCTAACCATTGTAGAGGTAGTGAAACCCGATTCCTATCCGCTTTACTTAATTTAAAATATGATATCATAAAACATTATTACCAACTTAAAATACATGGGAAGCGAGGGGCTCAAAAGGAAATGTAATATGCGAAAAGAATGTAATAATGGATAGGTTAAGCAAATAAGAGTGAAGTAATAATGTTTTATGAAGGATATATATATATATATATATATATATAATATATATATATATATATATATATATATATATATATATATAATAATATATTCCTCCTGGTGAAGATGGCCAGGCGATTTCGACTGACAAAAAACCTTGTATCAAAATTACGCAGAATCTGATAAAGTAAAAGGCGCACACTTCTCGATGATGCCATACAACTATAAAGGAATAATTTTACGCTTGAAGATTACGAATAAATTCCAAATGATATACAAAACTTTGCAGAAAATCGCCTTCCAGATCCGATGGTCGATTGCCGTACTCATGGCCAAACCGCTTCTTCGATCACGTGATCTCCCGGTCCTCGTTACTGGGTTACGGCGTAGCAATACTGATATGATTATGGTAAATCTCATCTTATAAATTGAGATAGCAACGAACAAGTTAAAAAAAGAAAAGAAAAACGACACATATGAGTTAACTGAAGTATTCTTTGCAAGACCTAAAAGTGAAAGGAATGATACTGACGGCAAGGAATGTAGTTGAAGACGTGGATGGAGTGATTTCGTCATATAAAGTATAACTATTACGTAATAACTCAGTAAAGGCCAAATAATATGCTGAGCTATCTTTTATAATCAAAGAGAGAGAGAGAGTAGATATAATTGCTGTAAAAGAAATTTAATAAAATATGATTTAATCATTTACAATCAGTCAAGCCATGCCAGAAACTCCACTCACCCTTAGAGCAGTATATGAGAGTTTTACCGCTGTATCTATGAAGTTCATGTACCTCAGAACCAAATGGAAGAAGGCCATGCTTTTGCTGACCTTGAGAGTTTGGCAGAGGTGAAGTGGTATCGTCGTGGGAGTGTTGTTGACACTTCATTTCTGGGGGGGGGGGGGGGAGGGGGGGGGGGGGGTGGGTACTACACAGGTGTGATCACGTTGGAAAGAACCCCAGACAAGAGCAAGGCAAGGACACGTGACAGTCACGACTGACCTCAACTGGGAAGATCGACGGCAAGGCCACCGTGGATTCCCCTACACGCCAATCTGCAGATGGAACGGTTGACCACACTGTCAACGATGTAATGGTCACTTTGTTGAAAATGAACCATGACTAACTACAAAGTTTGACTTGATGCAAAATGATGACAAGGGATTGAAAAAAAAAGAATTTAGAACTTTGAAATATGAAAAGCTACACTGGAAGAGGAGGCTTCAAGGTAAGTCAAGCAGGAAGAAAAAAACAGCTAGGCAACATGAAAATGAAACGTTAAAGCTAAATATGAAAATCTTGAATGCAGAACTGATGAACTTGAAGATAGATCAATCGAAACAACCTCGTCGTCCATGGAATACCTCACAAAGACAACGAGACGTGGACGGATTGTAAAGACAGAGGCAGGGATATGGTTGTTAACACAGTGGAATTGACAGGAGAGTGTGAATTTGACTGTGTTCACCATGTGTCCTCTAAGAAAGACTCTTCAGTTGTGGCTAGGTGTACGTTTTTCAAAGACAGAGGATATTGTGAGACCTAGAGGTAAACTGAAAGGTACATCTCATTTCGTCTGAAAGGACTTCTGTAAGGAGTGAGAGAGAAATTACGGAAAAAAAGAAACAAACAAACAAAAACCCAATGGATCCTTTTCTTAAAAAGGCTAGAGAGGCCTGGAAAAGAGCCACTGAGCCATTTGCAATGTTATTGATGGAACCAAATTTGACCTCCATGCAATTTGAAATCTTGTACAGACAAAATGCGGGCTAGGCTGGCTAAATGTGCTAAAAGAAATCAGGCCTCTAGAAATTCTAATTTAAACCTGGCAGAGTTTTTGCAGGGGAACACTGAACAAGTTACACCGGTCGAGTACGTGTAAGAAACAGGTTTTGCAAATCACGAGTTTTCCATGATTGGTCAACCTGTCAATGCACTGCAGAAATCAGGGGGTCGAAAAAATAGGGTCACACTCATTAGGTGGCCGCACTGAAAGTGTTTTTGAAAAAAAAAATCTATGCTAGCTGATTGCTTACACACCCCTGTCGTAGCTACTTGACAACATTCAAACGAAATAAAACTGGCATTCCCATTATCAAGGCTACAATTCCCATACAACAAGCCGGTACTATGATACCACTAAATACTTGAAGATGTATTATGACTTGCTTCCATGGTGCGGTGGTTAGTCTGTCGCAGGGTGAACTGACAGGTTGAATGTTCATGTCTTATTATACACACACACGCGCGCGCACGCACGCACGCTCGCATGCATGCACAAAAGACAGACAAAAAGAGAGACAGACAGAGAGACAGACAGAGGGACAGACAGACAGGCAGAATTAATTAATAAATTCCTTAATCAGAAGGCCTTTGGCCCATCATGGGGCTTCAACAAATTCACAGTTAGAAACGATAATCACAGTTAGAAACGATAATCACAGTTAGAAACGATACTCATATACAGTGTAAATAAATATCAACCAGTACAATGTAAAGTGTTAGATTGAATATCTAGGTAATAATGACAGCACGTCTTGCAAAGGCTTTGTATTGGTACAATGACAACTTTCGCATCGCTACAATGTTAGATGATGCAAGTAAAATGCACAACCTGAACACACTTGGATTCATGTAATATTTTCTTGGGATGAATTCTTTTCTTAAATCACTGTTACCTGGACATAACAAGACAAGGTAAATTTCATCTTCCCCAGCAGATGAACATAGTGGACATAACGTATGCGACTCAGTTGTTCTTGTATACCTCTAAGAATGTGTGAATACAGATGAAATTCCAAATCTGAATTACCCGTTCAGTGCCTCACAATTGTACAAACAAAGGTGTTCCCAGGTGCCGGGAAATCTCATGATAATTAACAAAAAATTCTAGCTCAGAAACTACAAAAGATAGAAAAATGAAATCTATATCATTTTTGAAGGAAATTGAATGAAGATTTTGAATCTGGGCTTCTTTGTTTTAATTTTGATAATAAAAAAGTATTTAGGCTTTTAGATTTGGATAGATTTTTTTGCACGATCAAAAACATGTGTATTTTACCACATCCAAACAAGAACACACAGCAAAAAAGTTGAAAATAAAGTTTGTATTGTCACACTACACCTGTAAATGAAAGTAAAACCGTTTGGAAGTCTATCAAGACGCTCACACTCGATGTAGACTGACCAGTCCACGACCATACCCCCCCCCTCTCCCCACCACGCCCCCTTGCTAGACTGCAACCCTCTCTTTCACCCCTCATCTTCCCCACCATTCCGTCTGCACTGGGTCACGCCGAGAGCAGGCCACGCTCCCCTCTCGCACTGACTTTCACATCACTGGCCACCGGCACGCAGTGCAGAGTACACACTAGGCTGGCTCGTTCGACACAAGTCAGCTGAACACACACTGAGGTCAAAGAGCCCTACTCAATAACTGACGAATATGGTCGGCAATCCACCACTATCATCATCTCACCTTCATGCTCGAGTGAGTCGTTGAATAAAAGATTATTGTCTTTGTCAAAAATCATCAGCAGAGCCTGCTCAGCTGTGTAAATACGTTGATTTGGTCGCTGGGCTTGTCGAAGTTTGCGCCGCCATCTTTGCAAGCGAGACGAAGTGCTGGCTGGTCATCCAGTCAGTGATGAGAATAAATGGGCTGTTACCCTCACGTGTGGTCATTTACATATTATTTTAAGACTACAGACACATAAGGCTTTCTACGCAAACTCTATTTGAGTTCGTTGATAGAAATAGTAACGAATGAAAATTCAAGAAAAATGCATGACGTCAGGGACTGCCCGTAGGCACATGGAAAGCACTTTTATTACAGCGTCAGCTGACTGACTAAAGGCACGCAACTGAAGCATTCTTTACATATTTATGTATTCACAGACACATCAAGCTCCCTTAAATAATTGTTTGTGAACGTTCTATAAAATATGTATCCCTC
Source organism: Conus ventricosus (assembly GCA_018398815.1). Lineage (NCBI taxonomy): Eukaryota > Metazoa > Mollusca > Gastropoda > Neogastropoda > Conidae > Conus > Conus ventricosus. The sequence continues at coordinate 57,326,049 of CM031624.1, read as the reverse complement.
ACTTGTTTGCGTATAATTGTCCATTTCTGCCACCTGCAATCAATTATTCTCTATCTAAATTATTTAAGAATATTAAAACTGAATCTACATCCTGGTTATCCAAAGCATCCAAAAATGTGTATTTTTGTTTCAGGTTGTACGAAGATTTATAGCCTATGCATGCTTCCCCCTTTCGTCAAGAGAACATAATATCCATACGGCTTTATGGTTATCTATGTTCCCGATATTAGTCAATTTTAACCAAAATTAATGCAACGCACATAAGAGTTGAAGTATATAGGGCATATACCCGGATCGGCATACATCTAATCATTTAATGTTCTTATATCTACACCTAAAAACTTTTAAAGACCATATGTGTGCGCCTTTTTGTTTCTAAAGATGTCTTATCTAAAGGCCATATGTCAGGGCCACACTGTACTGTAGGCTGCACTCGGGCACCACGTTACTTAGAACAGTTCAGGTGAATTATTCTTAAGTTTATGCAACACTCTCAGAATTGCTATTGATGCTCTTCGCTGTGCTCACCAGTTCATCACATGCTGTAAGAAACTAAGTTTTGATGTAAAGCACAGGCATAGATACTTATAACTGTTAACAACTTTTATTTATGTTGTAGCATAATTCCAGTTTTCCCTTAAAACAAAATGACCAACATTTTTTTTAAAAACTTTAATATTCCTTTTATTCATATTCACCGTCAATTCCAGATAATTTGATATTGTATGTAAACTATTTAACTGAGTATATACTAATATAGTCCAACCACTTTTTCAGCCATCAAAATAATGTCGTCTGCAAACAAGAAAATAAACAACTTAATGAAACCACGAGAAAAACACATACCATGCTTTCCTTTTCAAATATTTCTAAAACAAGTTCATTTATAAACAAAAAAGACAAAACTGGACTAAGCACATATCCACGCGTTATTCCTCTTGAACAAATAAAAGATGTGAGACCTGCTCTTTTTTTGCCTAAACAAACTATATATAATATATGACATTGACAAACAAAGCACATGACAAGACACGATGCATTTCAACCACTTGGGTCTTCTTCAGGGCGAAAAAAATAAATCACATTTAACATGTGGGACAGTACGAACAAAGAACGAAAAAAGAAGAAAGAAAAATGACTTATCCGTTTTCTTCCATGGGGTGGGTGGCGGAAATGACATGGGGCCAGGGGATTATGGGAGAGGAAACGGAGGGGGGGGGGGGGGGTGGGGGAGGTGGTGTGTGTGTTTAAATAAAAGGGGTTGTGGTCTGGGGTATTGGGGGGGGTTTGGGGTACGTTTTTAAAGGGAAAGTTATTGTCAGGGCCCGGGCCCCCTGGATTTCGCCCGGACAGGATGGGTCTAGATGGGTAAAGGGAAAGGCTGAAAAATCGCCCCCTTTCGCAAACCCCACACGAGAAAGATTACGAAAAAAAACCCCCCATTAATTCAAAACACCACCACACATCATAAAAAAGGGAAATTCCAACACAAAACAAAAAGGCACAATCGAAATCAACCCTTTTCCAACGCACAAAACCGGGCAAAAATCACAATCAAGCCTCCAACACACCAACAGGGCACGTTTATAAATAAACATTTCACCCAGAGGGAAAACAATCACAATTAAAACCCTTTCTACACATATGATAAAATACAAAAATTATAAAAAAAACTTTTCCCCCCAGCCCCAAACCCCGTCCCACACCCGGAGTGCCCCCCACACCCCTGCCCCCCTCCAAGCCTACGGGGAGAAACCCTGTCGCACTAAAATCCCCCGAACCGGTTTGGGTTTCTTGAAGGGTCCTCAAAAAGCCGACACCCCCCAAAACCACAAGCACCCAGGGGAAGACCGCGTCCCGGGGGGGGGGGGGGGGGGGAGAAACCGGGGCGTTTTTTACTGGAGGCCTGACGGGGATCGGGGCCCCGGCCAGCCAACCCGGGGCGGGCTTTTTTTTAACCCGTCCGGGGGGCCCCCCGCCCCGAGCGAACCTAAAAACCACGCGGGGCACCACCCATTTTCCGGGGCCCCACCCAGAGCTTTGGCCCCCCAGCACGGAAACCATCCAGTCCGTGGGCCCGCCAGAGCGTGGCCCTAAACCCAGCACGGGCCCCATCCAGCCCGGTCCCACCCCAGAGCGGGCCTAAACCCCAGCATTTGGAAAACCATCCGGGCCGGGCCCTCCGGGTTGAACCCCCCCGGGAGGGGGGGGGGGGAAAAACGAAGGGGGAGGAGAGAAGAAAGGAGGGGGAAGGAAGAAGGGAAAGGGAAAAGGGGGGCGGAAGGGGAAGGGTACTGGAACCCCCGCCGCCAGAAAAGTCTGCCCATGCCTGAAAAATCTAACACCCAAACCCATGAGGGCCCGGGGGGGAAAGTCAAACTAAATGCACCAATAATCCCAGCTAAACCCACAGACCTAGTATAAAAACAGAAAACCCCAAATCGAATCAGAATGTTCCTGGTGTTTTTCCCACACGAGCGGGGGAAAAAAAATTTCCCTTAAAATTTCCACGGGTTTTAAAAAAAACAAAAAATAACAAATCTTCCCCTTCCCCATTTCACTTTAAAAAGGGGCCTTTTCTGGGAAAAACCCAAACACACGACCATCGCTTTAAAAACCCAACCAACTTTTGCAAAAATTTAATTCAATGAAAAAATAACCGTTGGGGTTTTTTATAGCCACATTAAAATAACCCAACAAACCCTTCCCAAACCACGCACCCAAAACCCCCAAATAAAGCGTCCAAAAACCCCCTTCGCGAACAAAAAAACGCCTTTTTCTCCTTGCACCACACAAACGACGGTGGCCAAAGGGATAAGACCCGGGCGAAGGGGGACAGGGGCGGACAAAGCGAAAAAAAAGGGCAATTTCCAACCCAAATCACCGGGTTTCTCCCCTTCCCCACCGCCCCGGCCCCCGCATCACCCAGATGCAAAAACAGGAAAAAGAAATTTGGAAATAATTTAGAATGGCCAGGTTAAAGTTTTAAATTTAACCAAAAAAAAGGCTCCCACAATTTCTCTTACAATTTCGAAAACAAAAGAAAATTGGGGAAAAAGGGGGAAGACAAGCCGGCTAAAAACAACAAACCAAAACAAACAAACCACAAACAAATGTTTTACCCCAAACCCTTGGGTGACCCAGAAGAGGGGGTTTCAAACGCCCTTTTCTCTGCCCCGTCCAGCCCCGGGGAGACAGAGCACGGGTTTGCGGAAAAAGAAGAATGATGTCCCTCTCCACGGGCCCGGGCCCCTGTGGGAATTGAAAGAACTGACTGTACCCACGATGATAGGGGTAAAAACCAAGACCGGAGCGGGGCCCCTTTTCCCCGAGACATTTTCCGCTCGGTAAAGGGGCCAAACCCTTTCCCCAGCGATGGGGGCCCAACCCATGCCCCCAAACGTCCCAGAGGGGGGGCAAACTTCAAGCAAAAGGGAAAAGAAATAAAAGCACGGCGCCCAGGTACAAAACGGGGCAGGGGGCCCGATAGAAAGGCAAGTTCGAGAAAAAAAAGGGTAAACCCCCCTGAAGGATGAAATAGCAGGGGCAGTGAATTAGAGAGGGGAGAGAAAAAAAACCCCAAAACCCAAATTTTGAACCGCCCCAAAACCAAAGGGTAAACAACCCCCCAACAACCACAAAGGGGACAAAAAACCCCAAAAAGAAAAAAAAAAAACCCAAAGGGGGCCCCCCCCCCGGGGGGGGGGGGGGTCCAAAAGGGGCGGGGGGCCCTCGGCCCAAACTCGTGACAAACCCCCCTTCTAAAAGCTCGGGTTCTCTGAGATACATGCCCCTTTGGAACCTTTAAAACGAAAAGGGGCAAATTCACAACAAGGGGACTGAACCCAACCTTTTGGGTTGACGACAGATTTCAAAAAACCCAAATAAAAAACCTTTCCACGATAGAATCACACCGGAAAAATACATAATACAACAATGATAAAAAACCCCAAAGGGAACCCCTTCCAACCATGAAAGTAACAACCGAACCACGGGGATTCATTACCCGTTAACCACTGAAAGGGAAAACTGTCATTTACCCCAAAACCCCGAGCCCAAAAAAGGGATATAACCCCGGGTTGGGGGGAAGGGCCCGGTTTGACCAAAATTTTCCAATGTGTTTAACAAAGGGAGCTCGGCTAAGAAGTCCCTCCGTTTTAAACACCCCCCCTTTTATTGAGGGAAAAGTGAACGCATGAAGGCCCCAGCCCCGGGCAAACCTCATGAGCCCAACGACTGACGGGCCGGATCCGGGGCCCAAAGCACGGGGAGGGGGGATGATGTTTCCCCTCCATAAAAAACCCCCGGCCTTTAACTTCCCCTTTGGGCACGCCATTGCGCGCCCAAAATCCCCCAGAAAGTTCCAAAAATAGAAAAGGGTATCGATAGCCCTAAGGGGGGACAGCCCCCCCCCCCCGGGGGAAACGCCCGGCAGATTCACCACAAAACCGAAGTGTAGCGGGGCCCGCGACGGTTTGGAGGTTTAATGGGTCTCCCCAGGTCGACCCCAACCTTGCTAAAATGCCTCCCCAACCCGTGAAACAAACCCTAGGGGAAAAAACGCTTTCAACCCCCTTAAAGCTTTGCCCTTGGGGCAGACATCCCCTACTCGGCATTACCTCCCAAAACCTGTGATTTACCCGGCCAGAAGAAAGCCCCTGCCCTTACTCGCTCGAGAGTCCGTTTGGGGAGCCCATAGGGAACCTGCCATGGGGAATCGGGGCCCCCGGAAAAACCAGACCTCCAGGTTTTTGGGGGAACAACAAGCTGCTTGGGCCACACGATCGCCAAAATGAAAACCCAAAGAGGCCCCCCCTTTGGGGAGCTTGAAGCCACCTTGGCGTGTCGGGCAATTTGAGCAGGACAAAACCTACCATTGGCGCGGGCCCTTTGGGAAAAACCTAAGGGTTCCCGGGCCTGAAAAAGGGAAACCATGGTACCAGGATCGGCCCTGGCCAGAACCGCCGTCAAGATCGGCTGGAGAACGGGACGCAATTTCCGGGTTCCTGTTTTCCCTTAGTTTGGGGGCGCGTGGGTGACTACCACACACCCTTAACGGGAAAGTCCGCCCCACGGCCCTGACGCGTCCGTCAGCAAAGGTGACAGAAATTCCCCTAAAAAGGGGAATACATGGTCCCTCCCCCCGCGATGGCCCATATTTTTTTTCCGCCACAGAAGTGGGGGGGTGAGATAGGAATAAGTAAGGAAGGACGTGGGAGGTAAAACCAGCCCCAAACCCCCCGCACCCCATCAAAACTAGCGCCCCCCCGGGCCTCAGGGGAAACCAAAAATTCTTATCCACAAAGCTCTTTTAAAGCTCCCAAAACCCGAGGGTGTCGACCAAGGGGGGAAAACCAACAATAAGGGGAAACACGGCACTCTGAATCCCCAGAAGCGGGATGGAAACCCAGGGGGGACCCGGGGACCCCAGGGGGACGGGGAAAAGGGAACCACCCCCCCACGACAACCAGCGGCTTTAGGAAAAATTTTTCCCTTTAAGGGGGCCCAAAGACGACCAAAAAGGGAAAACACAGTGGGGGGGCCTGAAATCCCGAGGAACTCCTCCTTGTTCACCCCGACATTTGTGGGCCCCTTTAAAAGCCACAAATCCTGTGGGGGGCTTCCTCTCCGTATCTGGGCAAATGCCCATAAGCCCTGCGAGCTTCAGCGAACACCTCAGGGGTGTGAATCCACCGCGAAATCCGAGGGGGCGGGTCTCGCCTATCCGGACCCCAAAAACTCGGGGGAACAGTTTGGGTTTAGCTTTAAAATGGGGATCAGATCCACCAGTTTCCAACTTGGGCCAACTGACCCCCAGAACCCTGCTTTTTTTGCGCAGCCTATCAAAAAAACCCCGAAGGTCTCGTCGTTATTCTTCTTCAGGGACCTAACCCTTTCCCCCCTGTACGCCCGGGGGAAAAAGGGGGAAACGTTTACGCAGACCAAACGGGGCCATGCCCGGCATAAGATGCCCCTTTCATTAGAGTGAGCACAAAACTCCCTTGCAGAAACCAGAAAACCCCAAAAAAAAAGGTGCATAGCCTTTGTTCCTCAGACAATTGGTAGGAACTAAAACCTTTTCAAAATGCTCTAGGAAAAATAAAAATGTCCTAAACTGGGTCTGAACTCTGGAATTTTCGGGGGGGGCCTCAACTCTATCACCGCCTGGTGATTAACCCCCTGATTTACAGATGCGGGAACCGCGAAAAAGTTGTTCCATCTCCCCCTACCAGAGCCCCCCAAACCGTCTTTTTTCCCAAGGGAGGCAGCCTTTTTCCCTACGCGGGGGCGGGGCCCTTTTCCCTTTACGAAGGGCCTCCGGGTGGGGCAGCCTCTTCCCCTCGCAGCAAAAGCCTCTTCCCTAGGCAGAATCTCCGGGCGTCATTTTTCCTCTCTGGCCCGGAGCCTCCCCCATCCAACTCTTTTCCCACGCTGAAGCGGGCCTTTTCCCTAGGGGGGGGGGTTTCCTGCCTAACCGCCTCTTCCCTACGGGGGGCTTTTCCCTCCCTGGAAGCATCCTCCGTCATTGCTGCTTTTAGGAACATCAAGGGCAAGGGGGTGTCCTGGGAAAGGGTTCACCACTCCCGACACGGAGGATGACCCGCTGACCCGTCCCTTGGGGGCCCCGGGCCTTCCCCCCTGAGGAAAGTCCCCCCCGGGGGTACTCCTTACGAGGGGGAAACATGGAGAACAGGGGGGTTTTGGGTTTTTGCGACTCCCAAAAGAAGCCCCCAGTTTTCTTCGCATAAAAACCCGACGCTTCCGAGCCCCGGGAAAGGGGCCAGTCGGGGGCCCCCACAGGAAAAACCCCTACGAAGAAGAAATGGGAAAATACCTTTGCTGGACTATCGGCCAGCACTGGAAAAAAGTGGAAGTCCAAAACCCTAGTCCCCTGTCGGTACTAATAGTGGGGGGCTAAAATTTAGAAGACCCCTTTTTTCTTCGCCCCCCAGTAGGGGCCAAAACCACCAGCACCGGCCCTTGCCAAGACAACTTATCCCCACCGTTATCAAAAACAGGGGAAAACAATTCCACTTTTAAAAACCAAAAATTTTTGGGGGGTTGTATATGTGTGGGATGTCGGTTTTGTGGCCCTGGTTTTCGGGCAAAATTTTCCGGGGCTCCCCCAAATCTGGCAAAACCACGCTCACAACAAAGGGCAACATTTCGGGGGGGCCACCGAAAAAAAAAACAAAAAAAAAAACTATTCCGGCCCGCCCCCACTCTTTGGGAACACCGCGCTCCAAAAGCCCGAGCAACAGTGCGGTGGGGCTGGCCGGAAAAACAAACAGGCAGACGGAAACCGGAGAGAGGAAAAAAAAAAAGACACTAACCCCCCGAACAACCCCCCCCGTACCAATAACCCCCGGGAGAAAAAAAAAAAAAACAAAAACGGCTAAAAAACCCCAACAGGAAAAGGAAACTTAGCGGCAACAGAAAGGCCAATTTACGGCCCAAACCTTTCGTTTAGGGGACCCCGGGGGAAGGGGGGTCGGAAAGCGGTCGACTCCCCTCATTTTCACCCGACCCCGAGTCACGCCCGGGTGTTCCCCTTTTGCCACAAAAAGGGCTCCCTTCACGCAAGTCCCCCCCAGCCAACCACCCACAAACCCAAAACGACAAAACCTTAAAACCCCCAAAAAAAAGAAAAAAAAAAAACAACAGAAATAAACAGGTTTTCCTCGAAACCCAGAGAGACAGGGCAAGGGCCCCCTTTACAACCCCCGGGCGAGCCCCCACAATTGGGCACGAAACCCACCCCGGGGGGCCCCTGACAGGGTTTTGGGCTAGATGGGAGTTTTTAAAGGGGAAAGGCTGAAAAACGCACGCCCGCAAAGCCCACACGAGAAAGATTTTCGATACAACACCCCATTTTTTCCCCCCCAGCACACACCGTCATAAATGGGATTCCCAAAAACCCCCCCAAAATGCAAAAACGCAATCAAGCATTCCCAACCACACAACAGGCACAAACACAATCAAGCCCCTCCAACACACACAACCTGCACGGGTTATAAATAAAAAAAATTTTACCCCAAAAGACGTACACAATCACAATTACAGCATTCCCAAACATATAAATAAAAACCCTTAAAAAAAAAACATTTCCCGCATCCATCCCTTCCCCCACCCTGGAAATGCCTCCAAAACCCCTTCCCCGTCAAGTCTACTGGGAGCACCCCGTCGCCTAGGGCTCCGAACCGGGAATTTGGTTTTTGAAAGGGGGTTTGCTCAAAAAATGACACCCTCGGGAAAAACCCCAAGCAGGCCCGTGAAAAACCCCGTCCCCGGAGGGGGGGGGGGGGGGGGGGGGGGGGGAAACCGGGGGGTTTTATTTCTGGGGGGTCCTGGGGCGGGGGGTCAGGGCCGGCCCGTCAAGCCGGGGGGCTTTTTTTACCCAGTCCGCGGTTTCCCCCCCCCCAGAGCGTACCCAAAACCCGCGCGGGGGGCAAAACCCTCCAGTCCCGGGGTCCCCCGCCAGAAACGGGCCTCAACCAGCAGTGGCACCATCCAGTCCACGGTCCCCAGGGCCCAAACGTGGCCCAAACCCCACGTGGGAAAACCCCCAATCCGCGGTCCCACCAGAGGGTGGCCCCCAAACCCGCACGGGCCCCCCATTTCCCTCCCCCCCTCCGGGTTGGGAAACCCCCCCGGGAGGGGGGGGGGGGGGGGGGGAAACGTAAACGGGAGGAGAGAAGAAAGGGAGGGGAAAGGGAAAAAGGGGGAAGAAGGGGGGGAAGGGGGAAGGAGGAAAGGGGACGGAACCCCGCCGTCAGTACCGGTTTCCTGACCCATTCGTTAAAACATCCAGCCACTTTGCATGAAAAGGGCGAGGGAAGTTTTACTAAAAGCACCAAAAATCCCAGCTCAACACAGAAACCCGAGCAAAACACAGTAAACCCAAACGAATCAGGAATGTTTTACAGGGGCTTCTCACACGATTTCAGGAAAAAAAACTCCCTTAATCAAAAGGTTATAAAAAAAAATAAGAATTTAAACCCTTTACCCCTTCTCTCATTCCCCGTTTTTAAAATTTGCCCCTTTTTTAAAGGGAAAAAACCAACAAAAGCGACCATCCTTTACAAAATGGGGCCCCCCGACCTTTTCAAATAAAAAGCAAAGGCATAATTTCACATTTAAAAGGGACATTTCCCAAAAAAAAACAAACTCCAACCCCCCGCATCCCGGGAAACAAATCCATGCGTACGCACGCTCGCGAACATAAAACTCGTTTCTCCTTTCACACCCAAACAAACGGTGGCCAAGGGTAAGAGTCCGGTTTAATGTGACCAGGGGCGGCCCAGCGAGACCCAACAAGTTCCAAAACCCCGAATCACCAGGGGCTCTCCCTTCCCCCCCGACTACCGCACAACCCGAGGGATAAACAGGGGAAAGGGAAATTTTGGGAAAAATTTTTGAAAGGGCCCGGGTTTAAAAAATTTTAAATTTAAACCCAAAAAAAAGGGCCCCCCACAAATTTCTCTTACAAATTTTTAAAACAAAGAAAATTGCGCCCAAAAAAGGGAAAACTAAGCCGGGCTAACAACCCAAAAAACCACAAACTGATGCTTCCCCCTCCCCGTGGTGACCCCCGAAGAGGGGGGTCCCCAAAAGCTCCCCTCCCGCCCTCTGTCCATCCCCAGAGGGCAGAGGCACAGGGGCGGAAAAAAGGGAAAAATTTGGGCCCTCTCCTACAGGGCCCACTGTAAAGGGAATTGCAGATACCGACGTACCCCTCGATGGGTAAAGGGGGAAGAAAACCCAAAAACCGAGCCGGCGCTCCCCAGAGACATCTTCCGCTCGAGGGGAAGGGGGGCTAACCCCCCCAACCGGCGGGCCAAAATCCACCTACGGCACAGAGGAGCATACTTTTAAGGAAAAAAGAAATGAAGCACGTGCGACAGGTAAAAAGACAGGCGAGGGCCGATAGACAGCAAGTTCGAGAGAAAGGTACCAGCCCCCCGTGAACCTGCAGGATGAATAGCATGGGCAGTGGAATTAGAGAGAGAGAGAGGGAAAGCAAACCGAAGTTGAGCTGAACTACACCAAGGTGCAACTGCACCACAAGCCACATTAAGGGACGGATACACGACAACAGCAACGACAATAAACAAATGAATAATTCCGCCACCCTAGATGGGTCAAACGTCGTAGGCCTCGTGACAAACTCGTGACAGTAGTGGTGGATTGATAGTAATGGTAAGGGGAAAGAAGGGGGGGGGGGGACAGAAACTGAGGGGGAGAAAAAAAAAAAAAAGGAATTTAAGGGGAAGGATAAAACAAAATTAAGATTAAATAGATGGAGGGTTGCTGTAACTACTGTATGAAGTGAGTGAAGGGGATGTGGTGGTGGTGTATGTATGTGTTGATGCCTTGGGGGTGTAGTGTGCCCACTACTGGGCACACTACACCCCCAAGGCATCAACATCCAACAATAACCAAACACACATACCCACCACTTCCACATCAGTTGGCAATATCCCCTACCAACACACACACATACACACACACATACATGCACCACCACCACATCCCCTTCACTCACTTCATACAGTAGTTACAGCAACCCTCCATCTATTTAATCTTAATTTTGTTTTATCCTTCCCCTTAAATTTCTTCTTTTTTTTTTTTTTCCTCCCCCTCAGTTTCTCTCCCCCCCCTTCTTTCCCCTTACCATTACTATCAATCCACCACTACCACTACCATCACACAGATACCACACCATCCCAATAAACTAGACACACAACCCTATCATACACACACACACACACCTCCCCCGACGCAACCCCCCCCCCCCCCTTCCGTTTCCTCTCCCATAATCCCCCTGGCCCCATGTCATTTCCGCCCACCGACCACATGGAAGAAAACGGATAAGTCATTTTTCTTTCTTCTTTTTTCGTTCTTTTTTCGTACTGTCCCACATGTTAAATGTGATTTATTTTTTCGCCTGAAGAAGACCCAAGTGGTTGAAATGCATCGTGTCTTGTCATGTGCTTTGTTTGTCAATGTCATTGGCTTACCGCCAAACAAACCTATTCCTAATTTTGCTTCGTTCGCCGCCACCAGTCACTCCATTTTGAAAATATATATATAATGATTAAAAGCAAATCTTAAAACCGGGACTACAAATTTGTTTTGAGGTCTTTCCTCTCTTCAGATCCGGGGCACGGGATCTGAAGAGAGGAAAGACCTCGAAACAAATTTGTAGTCCCGGTTTTATGATTTGCTTTTAATCATTAATTTAGCTGCTCCCGCATGGTTGAGCACTTTTTAAAAATAAAGCCGGAAAATATACTACCAGCTATATATATATATATTATATATATATATATATATATATATATATATATATATATATATATATATATATATATATATATATATATACACGCTCGAAACAAATTTGTAGATTCTATTTTTAAAAAAAAACCTATTTTAATATATTTATATATATATAATATATATATATATATTGTTAAAAAGTAAGGTTTAAAACTATCTACAGCGCTGTTTCATGCAATGCAATCATCAGGATGTGGTGGGTCTGTGCTGCCGGTGTTTTATAACTGCTTGTGTTGTCTGTCATCACGTGCTGTCTGTGCTTTTCGTGTGTTTCTGGTTCTTGTTCACTGATAGGAATTTCCACTTGTGCCTGCAGTTGTTAACCATTTCTATCCTAGTATTTAAAGTTGCCAGTTGTGGTTTGCATAGTATTATGTACTTTTCTGTTGAGCATAGGTTACATCTTTTTGAAATGTTGTTGTATGGTGGTGCTCTTTCTATGATTTTCCAGGATATATTGTATTCTATCTTTTTCTCTTTGAGCTTCCAGATGTATTTACTCAATTCTGTTTGGTTTTTGTATCTTTCTTTGTTAAATGACTGTTTGTGGTTTGCATATCTAGTTTTAAATTGGTTTTCAGTGATACCTATATATGTTTCTTCTGTGTTCTCTGATGTTACAGTGGCTTGGTACACAATGCTGTTGTAGAGGCATTTGTTGCTCAGAGGGCACTGTTCTTTCTTGATACAGTTGCAGGATTTCCTTTCATCACCCTCGTTTTCTCTGTACTGCTTTTCATTTTGTTGGTTGAATCGATGATGTTTTTAAGGTTGGGCATACATGAGTATGATATTGATGCTGTTTTTGTTGAATATCTTGGATAATTTGTGCTCTTTTGGGAATGATGATGTTAGGATTCTAAAGAATTCTTTCCCTATATTTGTTTTCACTCTTCCGTCATATGGGGGGTTGTACCATATGATCTTTCTTTTCCTGTTCTTCTTGTGTCTGCTCATGTCATTATCTGGGTCATATTGTAGTTTGTAGTTGTAGCCACTTTTGTGTAACGCTTCTTGATATTCAGCTGCAGCGTTATTGAATGCTGTTTCATTGCATGACAGGTTAGATAATCTCTTATTTATGCCTCTGGGTATTGTTTTTAGTATGGAGGTGGATGGTTACTTTTGATATTTACATAGACAGGTGTATCATTTGGTTTTTTGTATGGTTTATATGTGCTGGTTGAGATCAAACGTTATATCTAGATAGTTCACTATCTTTTTATTTGCTTCTATAGTGATTTTTAGATTTTGGTTTTGGAAGATTTTACACAGTTCTTTTTTCTTATTTTCAATGTTTCTAGGGTTGTCATTCAGCGCAGCGAGGCCGTCATCCTGTACAGTCCGACTTGTTTTCCAAGTTTCTTTTGATGTTAGACAGCATGAACAGTCCGACAAGTTCGCAAGTTTCGGCACCATCATACGATCCCATTGTGACATCAAAAGTTGAATTCTTGTTTGCGCTCTTGGTCCAGATTTCATTTTTGCTGTGTAGTAGAGTTTTCTTTGTATGGAAAATGATTTCCATTTCTGACCCTGATATTTCAGTGTATTTGCTGGCAAATTTTATAGCTTTGGTGAGCAGATCTTCATCTATAGATGTGTAGAAGTCTACTATATCAAATGTTATAAAAACTGTATTATCTTGCTTGTTGAGTTTCTTGAACCATTGTATGGCTTCGTATGTGTTTTTCCAGAGGTTGAGTTCAGTGTTCTCTCTTATGTTTTTTATGGCTTTTCCTAAGATTTTTTGCTGATTTTTCCTAATTCAGATTTGGATGGGTTTATCAATCTGCATGTTGGGTTATTCAGAAGTTGGGTTTGTGGTCTTTAAGTGTTATGAAAGCTTCTCTTGCTGCTGTTGTCTCCACTCTATCGCTTAGGTCCATTTGGTGCACAAGCTCCTTTTCTTTTTTTCTAATGTACTCGTATGTAGTTTTATCAGCTTTTTTGTAATTTTTTTGGATGTTTTTGTCGAGAAGCTGTGAGTACTCTTTAGTTTCCATTTGTAGACGTTGCTGGTTTTGTCTGCTTTCACAAATATTTTTTGTCAATTTGGATTTGTTTGATTTCATTTTTTAACGATGTTTGGAATTCATTGTTTGATGTTTTGAATTCTATATTGGCAATCATCCTTTTCATTTTATCCTCAAATGTCTTCATGTCTTCGATGGCTGGTGGAGCTCGCCATGTTTTGACGTCATATGTGTTTTTATCTTCTCTCTTGGCATTGAAACACACGAAAAACACAGACAGCACGTGATGACAGACAACACAAGCAGTTATAAAACACCGGCAGCACAGACCCACCACATCCTGATGATTGCATTGCATGAAACAGCGCTGTAGATAGTTTTAAACCTTACTTTTTAACAATGTTGCTCCCAGTTCGGTTGAGCATTTTTTTTAAATCTCTGCTGGTATTCACTACCATTGTCTATATATATATATATATATATATTATATATATATATATATATATATATATATATATATATATATATATATATATATATACATACAACAAACAAATAAATTCCAAGGATAAATACCGCGCACCGTTCCAGCAACTTACAGAGCAGCTTGGTGTTGCAATGACTGCAAAAGATATTGAATTATAAACAAAGCTTGCTCTTATGTCTTAGACTGACGAAATAGGGGAAATAAGCATTCATATCTGCAGAATCATCTACCACTGCAGATATGAATGTTTATTTCCCCCTATTTCGTCAATCTAAGACATAAGAGCAAGCTTTGTTTATAATTCAATATATATATATATTATATTATATATATATATATATATAATATATATATATATATATATATATATATATTATATATATGTATATATATAACAAACTAATACATTCCAAGGTTAAGTACCGAGCACCGTTCCAGCAACTTACAGAGCAGCTTGGTGTTGCAATGACTTCAAGAAATATTGAATTATAAACAAAGCTTGCTCTTATGTCTTAGATTGAAGAAATAGGGGGAGATACGCATTCATACCTGCAGTGGCAAATGATTCTGCCTAACTAACAGTATGTGCTTGAGTGGGTGGATGGGGAAGAATAAAATAAATGCTTCTCAAAATGAGCCTTCAGCAAGCTTACATTCTCCAAAAGGGGAGACACATCCTCCAATAGGTTTCTGATATGTATCATATATTCCCCCCATTTTCTTCTCTCTCTCTCCTCTCCTCTCTCTCTCTCTCTCTCTCTCCTCTCTCTCTCTCTCTCTCTCTCTCTCTCTCTCTCTCTCTCTCTCTCTCTCAAAGTTCAAAATTTGCCAAGTCATTACTATAATGATTGAAGAATTGTTAGCCTGCACTTGTTTTCCCCCACTACTTAAATGTTCGGCATTATATAATATATATATATAATATATATATATATATATATATATATAATATATATTATATATATATATATATATATATATATGTTATATATATATACAGAGAGAGAGAGAGAGGAGAAGGAGAGAGAGAGAGAAGAGAGAGAGAGAGAGAGAGAGAGAGAATAGCGATCAGAATCAACGCAATTTAAAAAAAAAAAGTGCTCAACCACAGTGGGAGCGACATTTGTCGGATTAAAAACAAGCTAAAACCAGGCTTAAAAACATTGGCAGCTTTCACTTGTGCACGTTGGTGCTTCATTTCATTTGTACTCAGGGTAACATGTCCTAATTGTGGACTCCGATCCATTTCGTCGGACGTTGTGATTTTCATGAACTATGTGACGGCTGTCTCAGTGAAACACGACGTCGCCATTCTCAAGCCCTCCTCACAGAGAAACCCCAGTACCGGGAGTCCCAGTTTCATCAACGATGGAATCCCGCCAACTAACAAGACCTGTATACGTATGGAAAGCAGCGACGTGCGAACAACGTTGTGGTGGAATGTGAATCTGAAGGAACTGTACGCCATCTCTTCTGTGCAAATCTCGTCCCTGTTGACCGCTTAGGTAATTTTCAGTGTAGAGTAGTGCTAACTGATATTCTACTTCATAACTACACATGGAATCTGTGTACTAAACCCAATACAACTTACAACA
Source organism: Conus ventricosus (assembly GCA_018398815.1). Taxonomy (NCBI): domain Eukaryota; kingdom Metazoa; phylum Mollusca; class Gastropoda; order Neogastropoda; family Conidae; genus Conus; species Conus ventricosus. The sequence continues at coordinate 57,310,648 of CM031624.1, read as the reverse complement.
CAACGTTGCCATCTCCTCTCTCTCTCCTCTCTCTCTCTCTCTCTCTCTCTCTCCTCCTTCTCTCTCTCTCTCTCATCTCTCTCTCTTCTCCCTTCCTCTCTCTCTCTCTCTCTCTGGGGATGAACAATCGTCAGAGGTAGAAGAAAGATGTGTTCTCTTGTTCGGAGTGTTTCATTAATTGCTTATGTTAATTAATGAAGTCTTGCGTTAAATGATACGCTTAAATCATTGCAACAAGTGATGGCTGAGGTAATCATGTCTTTAGAGAAATTATTTTCAGGCTATCTGCGGTTGTTTTGCAGTAGTGTACATTCAATTCATGGGGAAGCGCGCAAAGCTCGCCATGGCCATGTGTGCCACACAAACCGGGCGAGAAGAGCTCAGACGCAGTACATTTTCATACTGTTCCATGGGCTGATGTGTGCAAACGACATGGAGACGAACCCTGGTCCTAACTCTCAACTGGGAAAAAAAAAGCAATTTATTGCATCAACATGAGACAAAGTTAAAAGATTTGTGTGTATGTGTGTGTGTGTGTGTGTGTGTGTGTGTGTGTGTGGTGTGTGTGTGTGTGTGTGTGTGTGTGTGTGTATGTGTGTGTGTGTGTGTGTCAGCAACTCGAAACACGTTTCGATCACTTGGCAAAGACTTATTAGCAACAGTGGACAACATGCTGGGAGCGCTGAAAACACAGTTACAACACCCACAATCCCAAACAACAAATCTTAAAGGTCGTTTTTGCTTCATGTTAGAAGAAACAAAAACAAGTCTATTCTGATGTGGAAGATAAGCTTAAAAAGATATTAAATGTATTCAGCGAAAAAAATTGACACGTTAGAATCATTTTCAAGGAGAGACAACCTCAAGTTGTTCAATCTACCGCAACCGTCTCACGAAAATTATGCAGAGTGTGCAAAGAAAGTGCTCAACACACGTCAAGACACTGTGCCAAGGAAAACGTGATCCTCTGAGGACATTGTACATGTTCATCGTCTTGGCCGAAGTAGTGACTTTTCTGAACCACAGCCTGTCATTGTGAAGTTTGCAAGATGGTCAGATAAAATGAGCGTACTGACAAAGGGACGAAAGGGGCTGCGAAAGAAAGGTATCAGAGTGGCAGGTGACCTAACATCCAAACAACAGCAGATCATTCAAGACTACCAAGCTGATGGAAACGTGCATTCTACCAAAGGAAACAAGCTGGTTGTAGCAGGCCCATTTCGAAATCTTACTCTGAACAGAGGCAGCTACGCTGATGGTACACGACACGGAGCCAGTCAAGGTGTGCACGATTACTACAAGGCCAACAGGCTGGTGTGGAGGAGCAGAGGAGTCGATCGACAGTCAACAGTGGCAGAGGGCAGAACGACACCACGCGAACAGTGCTTGGAGACACGACTACCACAGCAGCAACCGCTAAAACGAAGGTGATCGGACCTACTCCAGCGAGCATCACCGCGCTGACGGGTAAAGGAGCGACAGTAGGAGGCCGGAATTACAACAAGGATTTCCGTATAGAGACAGGGACCATCCATCGGCTGACTATTACAGACACTATGGAGGTGGAGATGGTACGGTGAAGGGAGCGGGATACAGGACTGGAGCTGTCCGGTTCAGCCATACGACAGCTACAACTACAGCTCTATGTGCCACTTTCCACCACTGCACGAGACACCAACATTATCAGTATTCAGCCTCACATTATTGACACCCAGACGGACAACGCGGGCGACAGGACAACACAGAGAAACACAGCATCACACAATGTGACCGACCAAGTGTCTGACAATGAAAACGTGATGGACAGAAATCTTGACCTAAATAACACCTTGATTTGGGACAGTCATACGAGGCGACAACCTCGTGCATGGTAATGGAAGGGGGACAGACGGTGATTTTGACACGAACCAAATCTTGAAAGGAAACGATTTCAATGAGACCAAAAACGATGGACAAGGACAGACACCTGACAATGACACACTGTCACCGCTGACTGTGGCTGATGTTGCCAAGTGTAGTGAAAGTGATAAAGAAAGTGGCACTGTGATAAACACTGAGACCACTGGAAAGCAAGTCCAGCCTCAAGGACAAACTCAATGACAGACTCCCCCGGACAACAACAGCGAAACGGATGACGAACAGAACATGGACATTGGAATGACAGACAGAGTGACAAACTCAGTTAACAAAAATGCGAATATGGACATTGGAATGACAGACAGAGTGACAAACTCAGTTAACAAAAATGCGAATGATGAGACATACACGCTAACTGAACCAGTGCAAGAACGGACAATAACTGAGCGGAACAAGGACGACAGAACTACCACAGCCCCGACAGAGCAATTGACTTGGCCCTCGACTGACAGTATTGCACGCGGCAACCTGTAACTGGGCTGAGGAGGAGTTCGACGAATTCCACAGCTAAACGCCAAGCAACCATTCAGGAAACCACAAAACACAGTAAAACTATAAAACAAAGCGACTTATAGGGACTCGACCAAGCTCATGTCAGCAAAATCGCAAGTTTATGACCTACAACATTGAAGGTCTGTCTTGGATTCACGATCTTGAGGTAAGGTCTTATTTGTTGCATTTGACTTTAGTCTCGCAGTCGAAACATTCGCAACTAAATTTCTTGACAATTTGTTTCCAAAACACAATGCTTACGTCATACCATGCATCAAACTGATGGTGTAACGGCCAGATTATCAGGATTGACTCTGCTAGTGAAAAAGACCTTTTCAAGTACGTTGAAAAGATCGATGTGGATTATGACAATAATTTATAGTGTTGAAACGTGAAAAAGACCTCGTCAAGTACGTTGAAAAGATCGATGTGGATTATGACAATAATTTATAGTGTTAAAACTGTCCAAGGACCTTTTTGGCACGATTTCACCAGTGATTCTGCTTGGTGTGTATGTACCCGCCTAACACCTCTTCCTATTACTATGATACGGACATAACAAATGGTGTTAGTATGTTGGAGCAGTGTATTATGAATGTAATACAGCCTTTTGTAAGCTTACCGTTCATGTTGCTCGGAGACTTCAATGCATGGACTGGAGTGAAAACAGTACAGGTGACGATGATAACCATGAAAGGATGTGTCCATTGCATGAAGAAAACGCTGACAGTGTTGTTTTCCGTACCTCAAAAGATGAGGATGAAGAACTATTTTGGCAAATGTTTGTTAAATGTTTGCAATTTGTTTTTAAAATGTGTTTATACTTAAATGGTGTCATTCAAGGTGATATTGACTTTGGCCACTTTACTTACGTTTCTCTGAAAGGACGCAGTATTGTTGATAATGCCGTTTTGTCTCGATGTTTGTTAAAATATTGTGTGTCATTACACATTACGCCAAGAATAGAATCTAAACACATGCCAGTTGAAGTTTTATTTAATGCTAATGTCAACGTAGCTAATCAACAGAATGCAACATGTAGTACGTTCAAGTTCGAAAAGATTGTCTGGGACCAAGACAAAATTGATGATTTTAAAGACAAATTGTCAACTACTGAGTTTAGGGATAAAATGACAAGTGCATCTGAGCTTGTTGATATTGAAATCAACGAAGCAATACAAGTGTTTAATGAGTCACTGACTGGTGCTAGTTCATGTCTGAGAAAGTCAATTACTGTTGGCAAAGAAAGAAAAGACATGTGGTTTGATAAGGAATGCTCTCAAAACACACAAAAAAACAACCCCATCCCTATCTAAGACGATACTACAGAAGTACAGATGACGACGAGGACATTAGAAATACATATAACCAGAAGTGAAGAGACCACAAAGAGCTTTTGAGACTGAAAAGGAAGGACCACTGGGCAAATATAGTGAAGATAACGTAAACGATTCTGCCAAAGTTTGGAGTAAGTTGAAATCTCTATCATGTAAAAGACCTGTTCAAAATGATAGCAGCAAGAATAAATGGTATCAACACTCCTCACAAGTATTTCAGTCTGATCTGTCCTTCGATGAAACTATTGAAACTGTTGATGAGAGGGAAGAACAAATTGATGTAGACCAAAACCAGTTTAATTAATACAGATTCTCTTAATGTGATATTTCAGAAAGTGAAGTGTATGCTGCAGTTCGTTCTCTAAAAAATGGCAAGGCTGCAGGCCCTGATGGGATTGTTGGAGAGATCTTCAAAAACGCTGTTACGGTGATTGTTCCGTTTCTGATTATTCTGTTCAATAAATTGTTTCTACTGGAGATTATTCTTCACAGTGGTCAGAAGCTATCATCCAACCTTTGCATTAAAGGGCGATCAGAGTGTACCTGATATTTATCGAGGAATATCACTATTGAATGTGTGCAGTAAATCATAGAGCCACATACTTAACGAACGATTAAATAGATGGATCGAAGAGAATGATGCCATCGACAGAAGTCAGGCAGGCTTTACGAAAAATTACAGTGCCATTGACCATGAGAGAACAGTAAAAAGCTCATTCTGGCTCACCCGGTCTCAACCTGTTTCGACCGGGTGACTCCAGAATGAGCTTTTTACTGTTCTCTGACAAGTAAGACTTCAATAACCAAAAAATAACGATTTTTTACAAACAAACATACTGTGTAGGATTATCCGTTTTCAATACTAATTTACTAAACTTTTAGATTTTAGTTTTTGCTTAATCCTATGTTTTTCCTGGTCATTTTCAATAACATCATTTTCGCGCAAACATTCTTCAAATGAGTCTCTGTCTTTCATGTGAAATAAAACTACAGTCTTTAACTGTTCTCTAAAGTCTTTTAAAACTGAATTATATTTTTGACATAAAATCCACACACTTATCCCAGCATGTCTTCCACTAAAAGCTAGTTTTGATAAAGTGTTTCTCTTTTTAACTATGTCTCTTTCTGCCAAACAGTCATCTATAATAAATAGTGTCTGTGTTCCTTCAAACAGTCTATAAAACTGTTCTAAACACTCACTCAGTTTATTGCTAGGATCAACTAAATATATTTCATCATCTGTCCATATAAACCTTCTATCATGATATGCTTTGTTCCATTTAAGTGTTGGACAGAAAATCACAATATGATCAAAATTATAGCGATAAACTGTTTGTAATAGGTCGAGGACAAATATTGTTTTTCCACAACCAGTCTGCCCACAAATCAATGAACAATGAGGGGTTTTTGTCATAAAGTTTAACTGCTCCATAGTTTTATAACAGAATTTAATCTAATCCAGTTATTGTTTTTATCATGCTCTCTGTCAAAACTTGTTCAGTATAATAAAATCCTATAAGATCTAAATGTGTAAGATTAATCCAATTCAGTTCTGTAAGATTGTTTCTATTTAGACTAATATTGATTTTGTCACTGGTTGTAACGACCTTAATCCCCCCACCATCGTAAAGAACGACGACAGTAACTTTAAGTTTTTCAACGTCTAAGTTTTGCCAGCTAATTAGAATTCCTTTTAAAAGGACGTCACTAACGCCCACAACCCCATCCCTCTCCACATCTTTTAAGACAGAAATTTCAAATATCATTGTAAACGTGTCTCCTAATTTCATTTGCGGAATGAACTGTAATTTTGTAGAAGCATCTTTCAAAACCATTTCTCTTCTGTGGAGGATGTACTGTTTATTTCCATACGGCTTTATTTCAATCTCTTTCCGACTATTGTCCTCTGGCATAAGACTTGCATGTAAAGGGCCAGAGTTGAATGCTTTTCTGAAACTTTTTGACGGCTAAAAAATGTAAATGGGCTTATGAATTCAAATTTTATGTCCCATTCTAAATATGGTTCTAAGTGCCATTTGCTGTCAGGTTTTCGAACTATTTTATATTCATACTGGCCAGCATTATTTGCTTCTACATTGCGCAGTTGCTCTAGTTTAGGAAACTTTTTGTTGTCGGCAACCTCTTTGCGTTTATAATCACCATCTTTAGTGTACTCAAAACCATACAAAGCGCCTATCTCACCATTCTGTTCAAAGTCCGTAACGTCTGCAAGGTCTTTTAATTCTAAAGTTATACACCTCACAGGCGCTAATGTAACTCCTGTTCTTCTGGCCCACGTGACATTATTTTTTAGAACAACTTATTATTTTATTTCCAAAACAATGTGCAGGTTATCACATTTCACGAGTTTCCCTGTTTTGTCTGCAATTTTATATTAAATGATCCGACCCTCCCACAAACTAATCTTTTAAACTGTAAATTAGGGAATTGTATAATTTCATAATCGCAATATGCAGCTTTCCTTGACGGAAGAGCTCTTAAAACAGTTGAGGGCCTTCCATCATATAAGTTTTCATCAGTGCTCAGCTCGTCCAAATGAACATAGAGTAATGAATGTAATGCAAGATCGAGCGGATTTTCTCCCTCATAAGTAGTTTTGTTTGACGTAACTCTAAAACTATGAATGGACCGATCGGCAGTTGTAAAGCCTAACATTTTAGCTAGCTCTTCATCAAATAGTACCCTACTTCTTCTTCTTCAGGCTTAAAGGTCAACATTGTTTTCAGATTCGCATTGTTAAGTTTGAGAGTAATGTCAAAGTTACTCATTGCTTCTTTTAGTGAACAAAACCCGTAATAACCATCAGGTATTGTTAACTGTCTAACTTTGGCCCCTGTTTTGTCAATTTTTAGAACCTTATTATTATTCTTGGATTCACTTATATTAAACCATACGACTTTGTAAAATATTTCATGAAGTGCAACCATTTTGGCTCCGCAATTGTTATCAATAGCATGTTCTAAAAACGAAGGACGGTCTTGAGTTGTTATTGTTACAAACATTTTTTAAACGAAATAAAAATGATCGCATTTAAATATACTGATGCAAAATATTCTGTTGGGCCGCACTACAATCTTAAAAATATAACAACTGCTACTCTTGACATTTCTGTGACTCAGTCTGACGCCTTTCAAGTAAAGGTTAGTACTCCATTGAAGAGCTATCTTAACCCTCCTATTAAAAACGACCACATCCCAAAAGTGTGGTTCAGTCATCCGATGCAGTTTTATCAGAACCAGTTAAACTTTGCTGTGTTTTGTGCATCAACTGGGTGTGGAGTGGCGTATGCTGATCACTTAAATCATCCTGATCCTTTGGTGAGGTCAGTGTATAGATTTCATTTTTATTACACCTTCAGGCGTATTTTGACTGAACTGCAAGCGCCATTACCAAATGATAAAACGTTTAATCCGTTCAGCAACAGAATAGACATGAAGGCTTTTGAAAGGATCTGTAACGAATTCAATATTAAGGCCAAGACAGACTTTAGACAAAAGTTGGACCGCAATCATGGCTTAGGCACCCCTTATTTTGGGGGCGTGCACAGAAAGTATAACTATGACTGGAATCCTCCTTACACATCTTTCTCTTCAGGCACAGCTGTTCACCTTGCGTCCATAGAGCAAGAGCATAAAACAGCATGGACAACATTTATCTTAGACACTTCTAAGGGCCTAACTAAAGCAGGAATAGAGCGAATAAACGACTCTGTTCGTACTTACGTTTGGTGTTTGCTAGGCTCGCAAGCACAAACGAGATCGAGCATAACTGATCCTTCTACTGGCTTTGACGCACAAAAACAATACTTAGCAAATTTAGAGGACGCCATTAATTCTACAGTTGATTTACCTTCAAGTATTAAAAGGTACCAAAATGTTTTACAATACGCAAGATCGAAAGTAGACTTTGCTGTTGGCACTGGTTTATACATGCTGCCTTCTGACCTCAGGCTCCAGATAGGCACAATAATAAACTACAATAATGAAATCCTTGTGGCAGGTAATGAACAGAAAGTCGGAAAAAATGAAATAAAGTCTGAGCCAGTAATATTGCAAGCAGTAAAAAAACAAGATGACCCCTCAAGAATAAGTCATCCAATCCCCAAGGTCCAAAGCCCAGAGACCGTTGATATTAAAAAAAATAATGACCATGAATATGAAAAGACAGCGCTTGTTCTTGGATTAACTGGCCTAGGATTACTTGGTCTTTATTTTACTAAAAATTAACCCGACTATTAAGAGAACTAATGCCCATAAGTGCTCGGCCATAAAGCCAACTACTTTGCTTGCAGTAGACAAAAGCCAGCTAATAACACCCCCTAATATACCCGGTAAAGCGTCCACGGCTTTACTGGCTAATTTTTTTAATAAAACCGCAAGATGATCAAGCTGTTTTCTTACCCATGATTTATCAGACGGCGATGGAGGGGATGGCGGGTGAGGCACTGGGATTTGACCACCGCCATCTGTAATAGCCATCACCAGTGTACTTATTGCAAATCCTAAGGCTGTTATAACGCTTGCTAATGTGACTCCCTGCTCTCTAAAGAGTGTTCGTATTCGTTCTGCTAGCGTCGTGTCTTCATATAAAATTCTTCGGATAGTTTCTCTTATTCTGCTCACTTGAGTTCGTAATTGTTCTCGGGTAGTAGACCCCTCTTCTGGTATTGCTGATCTCTCTTTTTCAAGATCTTTTAGTCTTTGGGTTATTCTTTCTTTAATATCACGCCCTAAGTTGGCGTCATCAGCCTCAACGAGTTTTTTCTTTCTCTTTTTATATCCTCATTTATTTCATCCAGTTTTGTTGAATTGTTTGTTAATTCTTCTCTGATGCTTCTCAAAGAGTGATCAAAGGTCGCTAGTTCTCGCTTGGGTAGCGGGGAATCATCAATTGTTTTTGGTACTGTTTCTTCTGAAGAACTGGGCCCTGCTTCTATTACATTTATTATTTCGCCTGCTGTTTGATTTAAAACTTGAAGTTCCATGTTTTGTATTTGGCTATCTGTTGGGAGTTCTTGTAGCGTGTTTTGAAGTTTAGCAACTGCCTCCCTATCTAATTTTGGTTTAGCAATGCCAAGACGATTTCGATCTCCCACCCTAAGTCTTTGTTTAATTGTATTCATGCTTACAAACTTTGATGGGTCTCGTTTAGTTGTAAGCTGAACAAGTTGTTCTCGGCCGGGGCCGCTTTTCACATACAAATGGCCATCATCTTTTACTTCAAAATCATTAGGGTCTATAAGTTGGGGAGGTTCTAGGCCTAAACTTTGGTAAAATGATCTGGCCGTACTTTCTGTTAATTCACGTCGCAATGAGGGAGCTGATCGATGCTGTATCAAAGGAGTCATTTCACTCATGTCGTCTCCAGGATCAAAAACATCATAATATTCTTCACCTTCAATTCCTGCCATGTTTTAAATAATTAACTTTTTATTTTGTTTTATAAAAATGTCACAAACATATGGCTCAATTCTTGACCCGCATAGAAGACTGAAAGAGCCCTTTGGCGTGAAGGGAAATAAGCGGAATATTACTGTTCCAAATAATCCGTCTACTATTGATGCAGATCAAATTCTTACTGTCACATTTCCAGACCTAGGAGCGGATGAAGTGATTGTGCCAGGCTCTGCGCGCCTTACTTTCAAAATAGATCTCGAATCAGCAACAGACCCCAACAGGACAGTTGTACAGAAACTGGGACGGGCAATTGTTAAGAAAATTCCTATAAAACTTGAGGGGCAGGAAATATTTTCTTTACACAATGCAGACATATTTTTAACCTATTCTGATCTATGGCTAACCGGGAATGAAAGGGCTGACTTTGCGTTTCAAGGAATCGAAAATGAAGAAGCGCTAAAACATAGAATAGGCGCCGCAGATGTTAAAGACGGCAAAAAGTATGTAGCTGTAAATTTTGCGTATGGAAATCGCTTTTCTATTCCCTTAGATTTTGAGTTGTTAAAAGCGCATGCACCATACTTTCAAGGAGCATTAAAAGACAGATTGTCATATGAACTAACTTTTAATGAATACAAACGTGTTATCAGATCATCAGACACCGAAGCAAAGTACAGCATTTCTGACATCTCGTTAGAGTTTGACGTTGTTAGCAACCCTAATTTAGCAAGGCTGATTGAGCAACAATATCAGTCAAAATTAGCAATATATTACGAAAGAGTGATTCATCATACAACATATCCCAGAAGCAAGAATGACGCTATATGGAATTTTAGTTTTAGTGCCGCAGCAAGATCACTTAAAGGTATTTTATTGCTGTGTGAAGATGAAGAACCATTCAAAAGAGGAAGTGAAAAGTTTATTAATCCTAAAATAACGAAAGTACAATGTTCGATTGAGGGTAGTCCTAACCAAATCTACGCTAGCGGGCTTAAACCTTATCAGCATTTTGACGAAATAAGAAAACTGTTTGGAGGTGGGAGGTGTAGAAGTCCAACAGTAGACCTTGTGTCTAAAGATCTACACCTTCACAGTGTTAGGCTTGATGATTATTTAACAACAAAATACGGTTTATGGATTGACCTAAGATCGACAGAGGATAATCAGTTGCATGGAAGTGGGAGAACTGTTAAAGACGGAATAAACATTCAAATTGATAAAGAAAAAGATGGCGATAAACCAGTCAATGTACATTTGTTTTTAATATATGATGCGCAGCTGAATATTCAAGATAATAGATTAAAAGATATACAATACTAAATTATTTTTATTTTAAAAAAAGCATGTCTGTTCAGGTTTATCCAAATGTGCCTACAGCACCGGAGTCGCCAAAAGAAGGGATAGTAGAAACCCCTAACATAAAAACCTTCAGATTAACAAACATTACACAAATGCAACAAAAACTAGAGCAGGACCTTTCAAAATACAGCAAAACCAAACGAAGGTATTCTGCTGCCTTTAATGCTGTTACATATGTTAATACTGGAGCATCGACTATTAGTGCTCTATCAGCAGGGACAAGTGTTGGTCTCTTAGCAACAGGTGTAGGTGCACCCGCAGCTTTACCACTAGGAGGTTTGTCTTTAGCTCTCGGTGTGTGTTCATTAGCTGTAAGTGCTGCTGGCAAAAAATTAAAAACTAAACTCCAAAAGCACACAGCTATGGTTCAACTAATAACAGCTAAACTTAGTTCGTTCAAACTGACAATAAATAAAGCACTAGTTGACTCAAACATCTCGGATGAAGAATTTAGCCGTTTACAGGCCGATTTTGATGACTATAAAAGACAAAAGTTTGATCTTCAAAAAAAGTCGAGGGCAAGTTTTTCTCAACAGTCAGACACCGAGCAGATAAAAAAGGAATGTTTAAAAAAAGTAAACGAAACATTAAACTCTGTTCTAAACAGCTCACAGTAACAACATCGAAGGGTGTTTATACTTTAGTTTATGAGTCCAAGCACAAAAAGACCGTTGATATTGATTCTGATTAAGACGACTTTGGGAGTCGTTGTATTTTTTTTTATTTAAATAAATATTTTGAGTTAGAAAAGAAACTCAACATGGATAAAATATATGAAGGACACGACGAATTGTTTGAAGGAATGCTCGAGGGAGAGCGTTTGTCAAAAGCTTTAAATGATATTGATATAGAAGTCATTGATCCAACAAACGCACGGGCAAGTGTTGTTCATGCTATTTCTCAAGTTCCAGGTAAACTAACAATAGACCCACCAGTTAAAGTAATGTTAGCTGTTTTAATCGACTATATAACAATAAATGAAGAAAATCTAGAAGTCTGGGTCTCGACTCAACAACAGGTTATTCTTTCTCATAATGACTTAACACCTGGTTGGGCAGACCAACTGCTTACACAGTTTGATGTGGCCGCTGAAGAAGCCAAAATGAGAGGCTCTGGTTGGTCAGAGGGCGAAGTCTTAGAGATTAGATTAAAACAGGCTAAGTATGCGCCGATTGTTGGTAAGGCTTACATTCCACTACCTCCAGCATTAGTTGCAAAAAGAGCAGTTCTAAACATAAAGAATTCAGACAACAAATGTTTTATGTGGTGTGTTCTTGCAAGGCTGCATTACGTCCGCAAAAACGCAGAGAGAGTATCTAACTATGAACCTTACATCAATGATCTTAACTTTGGTGGAATATCCTTTCCTGTTAGCGTCGATTCCATTGAACAGTTTGAAGAACAAAACAAACCAATAACTGTGAATGTCTACACATGGGATGAGGAAACAAATCTACAACCGATTAAAGTGTCCAAGAACAGTCCAACGATTGGCGAGCCAGACAAAAGCCATGTTGACTTACTGCTGATGCTTTCACCAGCGGGGCTACCGCATTACACATTGATATGAACAATGAGTAGACTAATGCAACATACTTCAAAACAAAGACGCAAACAAGAATTCTGTAGAAAATGTTTAATAAGAATGCCATCCGTTCCAGCCGCGCTTGAACATAAAAAACATTGTAAAAGTTCTGTAGACTGTAAGACAGAACTAATTACGCCCCCACCTGGATCAAAAGTTAGTTTTAAGAACTGGAAACGACTGCAAACAAGTCCACACGTAGTTTACGCAGACTTCGAGTCGCTTATTGTTCCTTATGAAGGGCCAGCGCCACAAAAACTTTCTAAAACAGTCTTTGTGAGTAATCATCAGATTTGCTCATTTGCTTTTGTTATTGTCAGGTCGGATGGCGCCCATTCAGAACCAGAATTATATAGAGGACCAGATGCTGCAGAAAACTTCTTAAAACGCATGCAGCAATTGCGTAACACCTGTTCTAATAATCTAAACTTATCTGAAATCATAATGACTCCTGAAGACCAACAACAGTATGACTTGGCCACACATTGTTGGATTTGCGGTTTAGAGCTAACGCCCAAGAGTGTAAATCCAACAGTAAGAGACCATGATCACATTAGCGGAAAGTTCAGAGGAGCAGCGCACAGTAAATGCAATCTTCAACTAAAGTTTGATCCTAAGACATGGAAGCTGCCCATCTTCTTTCATAACTTGCGAGGTTACGACTCTCATCTTATAATGAAAGCAGTAGACGACAGGGACTCCAGGATAACTTGCATTGCACAGTCATCAGAAAAGTACATGTGTTTAACTTTAAATAACATGTCTTTTTATGACTCTATGCAGCACATGATGGGATCATTAGAGTCACTGGCTATGTCCTTAAGGTCCTGCCCAATAACGGAAGAATATTTTGACCCAACTCTTGATAGAAAGGGCGTTTACCCTTATGAGTACATGAACAGTTGGGAAAGGTTTGACGAAGATACACTTCCTCCTAAAGTTGCGTTCTGTTCTAGTCTCAGAGGAAAGGAAATCAGTGATTCTGATTACCAGCATGCTCAAGATGCGTGGCAGAAGTTAGATTGTAAAACGATGGGAGACTATCATGATGCATACTTAATGGCCGATACATTTTTGTTGGCGGACATTTTTGAAAATTACAGAAAGACCTGCATGAAACATTACAGCCTGGATCCCGCGCATTATATTTCTGCGCCTGGGATGAGCTGGGACGCTTTCTTAAAGTTTACTGGAGTACAGATTGATTTATTGTCAGATTTACCAATGATTCAGATGATTGAAAACGGATTGCAGGGAGGAATTAGTATGGCGTCGCATCATTACTGTAAAGCAAACAACAAATACTTGGACGATTATGATCCAAGTAAAAGGTCTAACTATCTCATGTATTTAGATGCAAACAATCTGTTTGGTTGGGCAATGGCGCAATCGCTTCCATTACGCAACTTTAAAATGTACACAGACGGCAGTACGAATAATATTCAAAAGGCATTAAAGTGGTTGAACAGTTTGACGCCAGATCAACAGCGTGGTTTCATTCTAGAAGTTGACTTAGAATATCCTCAGGAACTCCATGACCTGCATAATGACTACCCATTAGCTGCAGAAAGTCTAAAGATGGCAAAAACAGAGCCGCCTAAACTTGTGCCTTATCTTCGAGACAAAAAAAATTATGTCTGTCATTACAGACTTCTACAGTTTTATTTAAGACATGGTTTGAAGTTGACGGCTGTTCATCGTATAATTGCTTTTGATCAAGAACAGTTCATGAAACCATACATCATGAAGAACACTGATCTTAGAACTGTACAGATGCTTCAGAAAAAGACTTTTTCAAGCTGATGAACAACAGCTGTTTCGGAAAGACTATGGAAAATCTGCACAAGCGTAAAGATGTTAGATTGGTCACCAGAGAGAACGAAGCAATTAAGCTGACTTCAAAACCTAATTATCAGGATTTTAGAAGATTTCATGATCAGCTTTTTGGCATAATGATGAAAAAAAAGAAAGTCAAATTGGACAAACCTGTATTTATTGGGTTTACTGTTTTAGAATTATCAAAGCTTTTGATGTTAGAATTTCTTTATGACTACTGTAAACCCTCGTATCCAGAGTCCAGAATACTTTACACAGATACAGATAGTTTTGTTATATATATCCCTACTGAAGACATCTATAAAGACATGGAAATAGAAGTGGCTAAAGGGCATGCGGGATGGTACGACACATCTGATTATCCTAAAGATTCGCCTTTGCATTCAACTGTTAACAAGAAGGTTTTAGGAAAGATGAAGGATGAATTATCTGGAGGGGTGATTAAGGAGTTTGTTGGTTTAAGGTCGAAAATGTACAGTATTTCTAGCCAGAAGAAAACCATTAAGAAAGCAAAGGGAATATCTCGCAGTGTTGTGCAGTCAAACATATCACATGACAACTACAAAGAAGCATTGTTTGACAATAAGACTTTTCATCATGACAACGTAAAACTACGATCTAATCTACATGAGATCAACACAACTGTTGTAACAAAAAAGTCATTAGATAGAACAGACACTAAACGAGTATTTGTTAATCCAGAGTTTTCATATGCAATCGGGCACTGGAGGGCCGCATAAACAGGGGGTTTATATTTTTCATCAACTTTTATTATAAGATCAATCATAGCTTCATCCAATTCATTTAAATCTTTTCTCATGTTTGCTTGACGGGCTCGAATGTTTTCTATTATTTCAAGATATTCTTTTTCCCAATTTGGGATTTTGGATTGTAGGTGATCTGGATGGTTTAGCATGCATTGATTAATCTTCACAAATGTTCCCCTAATAGCAGAACACGCATGAAATGATTCCCGTATCATTTTCAAGGTCTCTTCCTTTATCATTCTTGCTTCGTCCTGAGCTTCCATTTTAGACTCAAATATATTTACGTAAATTAAAAAATAATTAAGCAACTGGAGGTTTAAGACCAAAAATGTACAGTATTTCGGGCCAGGAGAAAACTTTTTCCTCAAGTTTCATTATAAGCTCAATCATATCATTATCCAATTCAGCCAAATTGTTTTTCATGTTTGCTTGATTTGTTCGAATTTGTTTTTATTATTTCAAGATATTCTTTTTCCCATAACTGATAATCAAAATTTGGGATTTTGGGTTGTAGGGGATCTGGATGTTTTAGCATGTGTTGGTGAACCCTCACAAGGGTTTCCTTAATAGTAGAACTCGTATCATATGATTCCTGTATTAATTCAAGATCTCTTCCTTTATCATTCTTGTTTCGTTCTGCGCTTCCATTTTTTAGACTCAAATATATTTCTGAAAACTAAAAAATTAATTAAGCAACTGGAACTGTGTCTGGTGGGATTATCTGCAGTTCTTCCTTCACAAAAGATCTTTGGGGAGCTGGTTGTTTTGTCGTGTCAGTTTCTCGTAAATAATACACGGGCGGA
This sequence comes from Conus ventricosus, assembly GCA_018398815.1. Lineage (NCBI taxonomy): Eukaryota > Metazoa > Mollusca > Gastropoda > Neogastropoda > Conidae > Conus > Conus ventricosus. The sequence continues at coordinate 57,295,135 of CM031624.1, read as the reverse complement.
TTCATTTTTACAATTCTTTTTATTTCATACGGATCAATACTCCAAACTGGATCTGTTGCCCTGATGCAAGTGTCCCCTTCTGCTTCCCCTGGTAAATAAAGGTACCTTACTTTTAAACCGAATGGTAATAGTTTGCGGATGAACTGGCGTCTCCTTCAACAACATTTATTGTTTGTTTTTTGATTGCTTGTACTGGTTTTAGCCCTTTAAATTCTTCATTATTCATTGCGCGCAAAACTGAGGGCAGTCTTCTAACCCATTCTGTGTTGCGAGAATTGTCAATCAGCTCTCTGTGATACTGGTAGAAAAAAGTCTTTCAGATAACTGTTTGTTAAAGTTTTCAACTAAAGCCTGTGATCTGTGAACTCCTGGGATGCCTCTTTTAATGGTAACTCTATGTTTTAACAATAATTGATTCACTCGACCTTTAAATTCTTTCCCATCATCGACTTGAATCATGCGAGGATAAGTTAGCGGGCCTCATTGGTATATCAGTTGTATGGCAACAGCAACAGCAGAAGCACTCTTTTGTGTTAATGGTTCTGCATCTTTGTATCTTGAAGCTATGTCAATGACTGTGAGTGCGTACTTAAATCTTTTTCGTCTAATCGTATCATGGGGTAAATATAGAAGATCCATTTGATGGGTGTCGTTCGGTGTTGTATTCACAAAGTGTGGTCTCTGTATTCGTCAAGGGGCAGGTAAATAAATTTGCCAAATCGCTTGTTTAGATAACCATTCCTTTGCTGTTTGTTCGCTGACTCCTGCTGCTTGGCTTAGCTTTTTATTGCCGTGATTCCCTTCCAATATCCTTTTGGCGAATAATAGATTTTGTTCATTTTTATTCAGCCAATATTATGCGCAACAAAATACACGACGGTCATGCCAAAGACGATAAACACGATTTCTTGCATCGTTTGTTTTTCTGATGGTTGATAAAAGTCACTGAATTTGGTGGGGGCAATGTCTCGATTGGTTTGCCTGTTACAAGATAATATTCTTTATTGCTTGATCAACATCTTAAATGTGTAAGCTGCATGTCCCTGTTTTTTCAGTTTGTCGTTAATAAAATCTAACTGCTCAATTCTCTGCTTTTGATAGGTGTCTTGTGCAGCTGCTAGTTGCTCCATAGCTTTGTTATGTCTTTTTCTCTCACCGTCATCTCGCAGTTTACTAAATGCATAATACTTCCGCTAAAAGCAATCGCATTAACCACAGCACCGCCTATCATCATTACGAATGAAGCCATTTTTATAAATGTATTTTTTTTTACATATTGATACTGTCAGGAATTATTCCTTGCTTAACTAGAAAATCTTTCGTAGCAACGAAGCTGCAATGATAGCAATTAGCTTTGCTGAATCCTCAAAGTCTAGTTTGCCAAGATCAGCCGGTTTTATTTTTAACAGGCTTTTACCAAGCATTGTGTATCCTATACTTAGGCCTCCAATAACAGCAGAATGGTATACAAGATTGGTAACAGTCTTTTCGGCGCTCATTTTTAAAAACAAAATAATAATTATATTTCGTAATAAACATGAACAGCGACGATCTACTACAGCTATAGAGCGACCTAATCCGTCTTGGACTTACAAATGAAGAAGTTGATGAGCAAGCTGTTATGCCCAAAAGGAGAGGTTGTATTTTTTGGCAGCATGCGGAAAAACAAAACAGTTCCTCGGCAATGAATTCAGCTTAGAACAGATTCAACAGATGTCGCCACAAGACATTATAAAGTATCATAACAGGTATGAAGCGCAACTAGGATCAAGAATGGTAAAAAGTGTAGGACAAACGGTTCTTAGTTTGTACACTAAACTAGTTAGTAGATTTGCTCCCATCGATTCTGAACAAGACTTTATGTATGATTTAACGCAGGATCCAGTTTTAACAAAGTCATTAGAGTCTCTAGATGTGATCTATATTACAGATTTGGAACATTATTATCGCCGCTAATCATGGGAATATTACTTTTAATCATATAGATTTTATTTCCCTTCAAAATGACCGAGCCAGAAAATCAGCAGAATCAGAATCAGAAAACATTGAATCAGGTGAAAGTGTCAGTAAAAATCCTGGACGCGTTGCAGCAGGAAAAAAATTAGCAGAGTGGAACAAACAAACAAAATTACAGTTACAATCACAGAATGAAAAAGTGCCAGAGCCGCAGCCCAGTTGTTTCAATGCCAGATATAAAAACGCCAGAACAAGTTGATTCGAGGCCTACAACAACAGGGTTGCCTACACCGCCAAAGTCTTCATATTTCTTAAAGCAATTGTCATTTTTGGCGGCATTGCTGTTGGGTTATTACGGTTATAAAATATATAAACAAAGACAACAAAAACCAAAGCAGTCCAAACAATCTCAACCACTAAATACAAAAGCCGAACACAACAGCATGCTAGAACCGCCAACAACAAAAGATCATTTTGATCCATTTCAGATGCAATAATACTTTAAGAACTTAATAAATAATTATAAGTTGACTTGAATAAGAACTTGGTTGTACTTAGGGGATGACTTAATTACAATCTTGAGGTGACTTAAGTTAAGAACTTGAGGCGACTTGATCAAGAACTTATTAAAAACTTAGTGTGACTTGAGTAAGAACTTAATTAAGAACTAGAGGTGACTTGATTAAAAACTTGACTAAGAACTTAGAGGTGACTTAATTAAGAACTTAGAGGTTACTTGATTAAGAACTTAGAACGGCTTAATAGCGACTTAAATAAGAACCTATGGCGACTTAATAAAACGTAAAATAAAAACACAATCCATTGTTACATTCTTTTTTGGGGAGACAACTCCTCTTATTCTAAAGGATTGCTTTCCTTCGTGCAAACCCTTCAATTATTGGCTATACAAAATTGCAGAGCTGGGGCGGCGCATTTGTCACTTTACTAGTAGGCGACCGCCCAACGCAAATCAGCCCGGGTCAAATTACACAAAATTACCTAGCCAGGGCAGCGACGCGTGCCAGTAATCCAAAAATCTAAGTTTAGCCCCCTAATAATATGTAGCTACATCCCGTTGAGTATTTAATTCATCAAGAGCAGCTTTCAATTTTGTTTCATTATCAATCAATGATTTTAATTTTTGTCCTTCTAGTTTTACTCTTTCTTCTTGTTTCACTCTTTGTCTCTTTATCTTTTTCAACTCTTTTCTCTTTTTAAATGGAATACTGGCCAAAAAAACTTTCAACAGTTCTTGGTGTTCCCGATGTTGTTGCCTGATCCGTCATTTTGAAACTAACTGCATGTCTCCAAGAACACGAAACTATAAACAGTGTCAATACCTTTTTATATGTCAACGCTAAGAAACAATGTCAACACTTAAAAACAATGTCACAGGTCAAAGCAAAAGAAACAATGTCACAGGTCAACGCAAAAAAAACAATGTCACAGGTCAAAGCAAAAGAAACAATGTCACAGGTCAAAGCAAAAGAAACAATGTCACAGGTCAAAGCAAAAGAAACAATGTCACACGGGCAGAAATATGTCACACAAGCAGGCGCAAGTCACACAACTTGCTTTGACATAGATATTCTTACAGCAGAGCTAAGCTTGTTAACGCTGGCCGCCAAAGACCGCTGTGCCTGTTCGCCATGTCATAAAACCCAACACCGCAATTAAGTAATGAGGCGCCAGCCTTATGACGGGCCTCTGTATTCCATGCATAGGCCAGCCCCACACTTAACTCATTAAGCTCTCTGGTTTCAGAACTCTGCACAATAGTAGGTGGGCAAGGTCGGCCGAATCATGTTTGTTTGTCTAACAGTTAAAGACTGTAGTTTTATTTTACATGAAAGACAGAGGCGCGTTTAATATATGTATGCATGAAAATAATATTATTGAAAAGGTTAGTAAATTAGTATTGAAAACGGATAATCCTACACAGTATGTTTGTTTGTAGGGTCATTATTTTTTTGTTTATTGAAGTCTTACTTGTCAGAGAACAGTAAAAAGCTCATTCTGGAGTCACCCGGTCGAAACAGGTTGAGACCGGGTGAGCCAGAATGAGCTTTTTACTGTTCTCTCCATGTCTTATACTGTTCGCCATGGCTCAAAAGCAGTTACTGTTGCACACAAAAATGTGTTACATTTATAGATTTCAGAAAAGCTTCGACTCAATTGTTCAAGCAAATTTATCGCATGTTTTAAAGAAAAGAGGAATAAATGGGGAAATGTACGGAGCTATTACTAGTATATATAACACTGTGAAGGCAAGAATTAGAGTTGGAAACGATCTCAGCGATGCGTTTATGTGCTCCTTGGGTTTAAAATAGGGAAGGTGTGTAGTCCAGTTTTGTTCTCTCTCTTTATCAGTGAGCTGGCTGTAGAAGTAATTAAAAAAGGAAAACATGTAATTCAACTTATCCCCGATTTTCTAGAAATCTTAATTCTTATGTTTGCTGATGACGTTATCCTGCTCTTTAATTCAATCACCAGTTTGCAAAATTAGTTAAACGTCTTACATAACACAGCTGGAAGACTTGGTCTGATAGTTAATTTAGATAAATCAAATATTGTCGTGTTTAGAAAAGGTGGACATGTCTCAACACGAGCAATGGTTCTTTGGACAAACAAAAATGACAGTGGTGAACATGTACAAATATTTGGGAATAATCATGTCCACAAGACTTTCATTTTCTCAATGTTATATGATATGTCTAGCAGAGCAAAGGTGGGCGTGATTGATATATTCAAACTCTTGTGGCCTGTTGGAGAAAAATCACCAACTGTGTCTTTTAAACTCTTCGACACGCAAATCCAGCCAGTACGTAGTTACGGTGCACAAATATGGGGTATGATCGGAAATGTTCATATCCTAGAAAAGGTGCACCTTTTTGCCTTGAAAGGGTTTCTGAATGTAAGTGTAAGAACTCCTAATGCAATGGTTTATGGAGAATTGGGAATATTCCCGTTGTGTGTTAATTTGTATATAAAGAGCATCAAATACTGGTCGAGAATTTGTAAAATGCAACCTCATCGACTTCTTAGTGTGTGTGTGTGTTGTGTGTGTGTGGGGGGGGGGGGGGGGTATCTGTGTGTGTGGGGGGGGAGGAGTTGTTGTTGGTGTGTGTGTGTGTGTGTGTGTGTGTGTGTGTGTGTGTGTGTGTGTGTGTGTGTGTGTGTTGCGCACGTGCATGTTGTATTTCATGTTTTTGTTCTTCTTTTTTATCCTAAGTTATCTTCAGAACATTCATTTCCCACAAACAATTAAAGGTTGACTACACACAAACACACACACACACACACACACACACACACCACACACACACACACACACACACACACACACACATATATATATATATATATATATATATATATATATATATATATATATATATATATATATATATTATATATAATATATATATATAATGATAATAATAATAATAATAATTATAATAAACTAATAAATTCCAAGGATAAGTACCAGGCACCATTACAGCAACTTACAGAGCAGCTTGGTGTTGCAATGACTGCAAGAAATATTCAATTATAAACAAAGCTTGCACTTATGTCTTAGATTTAAGAAATAGGGGAGATAAGCATTCATATTTGCAGCGGTAGATAATTCAACCTAACTAACAGTATGTGCTTGAGTGGGTGAATGGGGAAAAATAAAATAAATGCTTCTCAAAATGAGCCTTCAGCAAGCTTATAGTCTCTAAGGGGGAGACAATCTCCAATGGGAGGAAACTCACTAACATATAACTCCTGGTCAGATACCGATATTTCGAAACCTGATTGTTTCTCCTCAGTGAGCGCGGAAAGTGGTAATTTGATTCCTCTGCCTTTTCGGTTTTAAGGAGAATGCTATCCCAAAAAAAGGCTGGTGTGCAATACCGTAGTATGTTTGTTGAGTTTTCAAATAAAACACCCAAAGGTGCCACCTAAGAAGCAAAAGAAAATAATGAAAGAGCAAAACAAAGTACATTTTCTTGTGAAAAGTAGACAATATACAAGATGCAAAGCATATAAACGTACTTCCAGTTTATCCTGAATATGCGTGAGATATTCCATAAACAGGAAAAACCGTCTTGGGCTGGTGTAACCGTTAGTAATGGCTATTCTGGTAAACATCGGCTATGGTCTTTGACCTAAAATGAGCATACTTACAAATTTTCAGAAAGATCGGCCGAGAACTTCTGAGATTTTCCATAAAGAAGAAAACCATTATGGGCCGTTCGCAACGGCTATAACGGTAAACTTAAACATCGGGCATCATCCGTGACCCATAATGAACATACCTACAAATTTTCAGAAATACGGCCACGTACTTTCTGAGATATTCCATAAAGAAGAAAAACCGTTACAGGCCCTTACAGCCATTACTAACGGCTATAACGGTAAACTAAAACACCAGGCATCATCTGTAACCCATAAAGAAGATACCTGCTAATTTTCACAAAGATCGGCCAAATACTTTCTGAGATATTCTATAAAG
>CM031624.1:57256178-57283678 GCA_018398815.1 Conus ventricosus | reverse complement strand
CGTAAAATACCAGATTATTGGCCTCAACCAACTAAAGAGTTGTTTGGTATTTTAGTTGATTATATGGTTCCTGAAGGTGTTAATCTGACTGTTTCTACTACTCCTGAAGGGGTAACTATTCGCTTTAATAAAGATTAGGTTTCACGATTAGAAAAGACTATTTGGTTTTGAGAATGATATAGACAATATAATAAAAGATAATAGTGAACTATTTAACGAAGCAATCAAAGTGATAAACATTGACTGTAGTGATTCAGAAAAAGCTAAAATACTAGCAGGCGTTATTGTAAGGTTAACGTGTCTTGAAGTGCTGCGGCACTTGGGTGAAGAATAAAAGCTCGTTTACTTACTTTTATTTACATTTATTTTTTGATTTACGTAAATATTTTGGCTTTAAAAATGACGACCGCAAGTAAATTCGAGACGGAAAACTATATACGATGGAAGAAATATTTGATAGTGACAAACAATTGAGCAATATGTTCAGTGAAGTAGACATGAATATCATTAACCCCACAAATGTTCATGAAAGCGTAGCACACGCTATCTCTAAAATCCCAGAGTCTATTCAACGCGAGCCGCCAGTGAAAGTGCTGTTGGCCGTTCTGATTGATTATATAACGCCTGACGATACTAACATGCCAGTTTGGTTTCAACAAGGCAGAAAGAAGTAATTAGCTATCACGACTTTAAATCTAACTGGGCTGATTACATGCTTACACAGTTTAACCATGCAAGTGAGGAGCAAAGTTAAGGGTTCTGGATGGTCTGAGGGGACAGTCCTTGAAATCAAATTAAGACAAACAAAGTTCTATCCAATAGTTGGCAATGCTTACCTTCCTCTCCCAAAAGAGTTAGAGTTAAAACGAGCAGTCTTAAACATACATAATTCTGACAACATGTGTTTTATGTGGTGTGTTTTAGCGCATTTACATCCTGCTAAAAATCATGCAAACAGAGTTTCCAATTATGAAGCACACAACAAGAGCTCAACTTTAATAACATAACCTTCCCAGTAAGTATAGAAAGTATATCTCAGTTTGAAGAGCAAAACAAACCAATCACCGTAAACGTATACACATGGTCTGTAAAAGCCGATCTAGTGCCTCTAAGGGCTTCTCCCAACGCACCTACTTTAGGCGAGCCGCTTAACAAACATGTAGACTTGATCCTGTTTGCAGACGGCCCTAAAAGTCTTATTGTATTAATCAGAACAATAAGCAGACTTATGGCCTATACTACAAAGCATCCAGCTAAACAGGAACTTTGTAGAAGGTGTCTGGTCAGAATCCCTACTTTAGAAGCAGCAGCTAGCCATAGAACTCATTGTAAAAGTTTTGTAGACTGTGAAACCAAACTCCTCAAAACTAAACCGGGGTCTAAGGTTAGTTTTAAGAATATACACAAAGTGCAGATGAGTCCATACGTAGTTTATGCTGACTTTGAATCGCTCTTACCGCAATACTACGGACCACAACAGCAAGAACAAAAAACAACGTTATTAACCCACCATCAGATCTGTTCTTATGCGTTTATTGTTGTTAGGTCAGATGGTCAACACACAACACCTGAGATTTACAGAGGCCCTAATGCAGCTAGTAGATTCTTAGATCAGATGAAACAACTTCGCAATCAGTTATCCAACCAACTAAATCTTTCAGACGTTGTTATGACTTCTGAAGACAAAGAACGTTATGACTCATCTACGCACTGTTGGATTTGCAATAAAAATTATTAGGCAACGCAGTAAGAGACCACGATCACATTACTGGAAAGTTTAGAGGGGCTGCACACAACAATTGTAATCTTCAGCTTAAGGTTGACCCTAAGACATGGAAACTGCCTATCTTCTTTCATAACCTAAGAGGCTACGACTCTCATTTCATCATGCAAGCAGTGACTTCTGAATATAAGAGGGTTACCTGCATTGCACAGTCTTCAGAAAAGTACATGACTTTTACTCTTGACTCTTTATCCTTTTATGACTCAGCCCAGCATCTGATGGCTAGTTTTAGATAAGTTAGCAGGATCGCTACAAGACTTTCCAATCACTAAACAATACTTTGATCCGGCTTAGTGCGTAAAGGAGTTTATCCTTATGAATACATGAACTCCTGGACAGGTTTGATGAAGACTCGCTTCCTCCTAAAGGCGCTTTCTTTTCTAGTCTTAGAGGCAAAGACATAACTGACCCTGACTATGAATACGCACAGAAAGCCTGGACAGAATTACACTGTGAAACGATGGGCGACTATCACGATCAATATTTATTGGCTGACGGTTTTTATTAGCAGACGTCTTTCAGAATTACAGATCTACATGCATGAAACATTACTGTCTAGACTCATCACATTACATCTCTGCGCCTGGGCTATCTTGGGACGCTTTCTTGAAGTCTACAAACATTCAGATTGACTTAATTTCTGATCTACCCACACTCCAGATGATTGAAGACGGTTGAGGGGGGTATTAGCATGGCCTCACATCCTTACTGCAAAGCCAACAACAAATATTTAGACGACTATGACCCAAATAACCATCCAACTATCTAATGTACTTAGACGCAAACAATCTGTATGGTGGGCCATGAGTCAACCGCTTCCACTTAGAAACTTTAAAATGATACAAGGGCCTCATGATGTTAACACTGTGTTAGGCATGTTGTCACAGCTTACGCCTGATAATCCAGCAGGACTAATCTTGAAGTAGACTTAGAATATCCTAAAGAATTACACGATCTCCACAACGATTATCCCCTAGCCGCAGAAAGATTAAAGATGAGCCCTATCGAACCGCCTAAACTTGTTCCCAATCTTAGGCACAAAACTAAATATGTTTGTCATTACAGACTCCTACAGTTTTACCTAAGACACGGACTGAAACTGACAGCTGTTCACAGAATCATTGCTTTTGATCAAGAGCCCTTTATGAGACCATACATCAAGAAGAATACTGATCTTAGAACCCAAGCCACTGACGCTTCAGAAAAAGACTTCTTTAAACTGATGAACAACAGCTGTTTTGGTAAAACCATGGAGAACGTACACAACCGTAAAGATGTTAAATTAGTTACAAAGAAAACCAAGCAATTAAGTTTGCCTCTAAACCTAACTATCAAGACTTTAGAAGATTTAACGACAGCTTGGTGGCATTATGATGAAGAAAAAAGGATGTTAAGTTGGACAAGCCGTGTTTATTGGCTTTACCGTATTAGAGTTGTCAAAGTTATTAATGTTAGAATTTCTGTATGACTACTTTAAACCGCAGTACCCAGAAGCAAGAGTACTTTACACAGACACCGATAGTTTTATTCTAGACGTCCCCACAGAAGACTTCTATAAAGACTTAGAAACAGAAGTAGCTAAAGGAGTTGATGGATGGTACGACAAATGTCACTATCCTAAAGACAGTCCTCTACATTCAACTGTGAACAAGAAAGTGATTGGAAAGATGAAGGATGAACTTAATGGACAGTTATCAAAGAATATGTTGGTTTGCGGTCAAAGATGTATAGCGTTGCCAGTCAGACTTCTGTAATGAAGAAGGCTAAAGGCATAAGTAAAGAAGTTGTCAAAAAAATATATCTCACGATAACTACAAGCAAGCTCTCTTTGAAAACAAAGTATTTCATCACACAAATGTTAATCTGCGCTCTACTCTCCATCAAGTAAACACAACTGCTGTTAACAAGAAATCACTAGTCTCTAACAATAACAAGAGAACTTACGTCAGTCCTGAATTTTCATATGCTGTAGGTCATTGGAGAACTTTAAAAGATTAACTTGACTGACTTAACTTAAGAACCTAACTAGTACTTACTTAAGAACCTAACAAGAACTTATTTAAGAACCTAACCAGTACTTACTTAAGAGCCTAACTAGTACTTATTTAAGAACCTAACTAGTACTTAAAAAGAACTTATAATTTACTTGTACTTTACTTGTAATTTACTTGCACTTAACTTAAAAAAGTACTTTCTATAACTAACTTAGCTTGTACTTTATTTAGTTCTTAACTTGTACTTCATCTAGTTCTTAAAAACTATTACAAAGAAAATGGGTCTACATCAGGAGGTTGCGCTTTTTTTGCAGAAGTTGGTTCTTTTCTTTTACTGGGTTGTGGGGGTTTGTAACTTTGCTGCTAAGTATGGCGTTAGACATTTGTATGCTAAAACTCCCCCACCAACAACAACAGCTCCCAATACATAATAATACATCTTATTGTTTGTTTGTGATTGTGTTTGTTGTTAATTGTGTTGTTGTTGGCGGTGGCGATGTTGTATTACTATCTAATAATTTTTTTTTTGCTGATTGGTTTGATTTTCTCAGTCTGTTCCATTCAGCTAGTTTACGCCCAGCCTCAACACGTCCAGGATTTTTAGCCTTAGTAACATTACTCACTTGTGGTACATTCACTTGCGGTACATTCTGCTCCTGCGGTACATTCACTTGTTCCTGCGGACTGTCCTGCGACGTCTTCTTCTCCTGATCGCTCATTTTTTTATTGCGATAAATTTAATATGATCAAAATTAATATGATTAAAAGTAATTAACCCCATGTTGAATGGACATAACATCGTGCCAAATCTGTAATACATGTCACATGCAAGAGTTTCTAGGGACTTGTTTAAAACTGGATCTTGTGATAAGTCATATTTTAAATCTTCTTCTGAATCAACCGGCGCCACCTTACTTACTAACTTGGCATATAAACTAATCATTGTCTGACCCACTGATCTAACCATTTTTGACCCTAGCTGTGCTTCGTACCTAGCGTAGTACTTATCAATGTCTGATGTAGACAATTGTTGGATCTTTTTCAATACTTAGTTCAACACCAAAAATACTGTTTAGTTTTTCCACACGCAGCTAGAGAATATAATCTTTCTTTATGGCAGTGGTCTGCGGAGTAGTCTGCTTGCTCCTCACACTTTAATAGTTCGTCACAATCCATTTTTAAAAGCAATAAAAAAAATAATATAATACTTTTAAAACCATGAGTTTAACGCTGGTTAATTATACAGTGCCTATCGTTGGCGTTATAGTTTATTCAACCCTTGCAAAATGTTTGTTAGGGATAAAACCGCCCAACAGGGGAAAGATAGAAGATTCGCCAAAACTAGTTGCAACTTTATTTTTAGCTTTAACAACAAAAGATTATATGATTAAAAAGCACATAGACAGCCTTTCGTATTATGATTATTTTAATTATTTTTTTAGTTAATAAAAGATGAGTGAAAAAAAGATTATCAATACGATTTACCACTCTGCTGTAATTAGCGGCCTTAGTATAGGCTATAGTGTGTTAGCAAAAAACGTGTTTAGAATGAAGCTGGCTGACCTAGGAAGGTTAGACATTGAGGATGTTGTTAAGGTTATAGTTGTAATTACTGCAGGATTGCGTCAAAAAACTTTCTTGTTGCACAGGGAATTATCCCAGAAAATGTTAGTTCATAGAAAGATTAATCTAGAAAATATTGATTTATAAAAAGATGGCGGAGTAGTTATGATGGTAGGAGGAGCTATTGTTAATGCTTTAGCCTTCTCTGGAAGCAATTATATGTTTAGTAAATTGAGGTCCGATGAAGAAAGAGAACGCCATAACAAGGCAATAGAAGATTTAGCTAAGGCAAGAGACGCTTACGAGAAAAGACGAATTGCTCACTTAGACTTTATTAATAAAAAGTTAAGAGAACAGGGGCATGCAGAGCACACATTTACAGACGTTGATGAGGCAATGAACGAGTATTACTTAGTGACAGGAAAGAAGTTTTTAACATCACCACCGCCAGAACTGTCTGACTTTTATGAACCATCAGAAGAACAGAAAATAGCAGAAATTGGTTTTATTGTGGGTGCTATGGGAGCAATCTATATTCTTGCACAAACAATTTAAAATCCAATTATAATACAGTCCTTCTATGGACAAGTACAAAATATATTATCTCCTAAAGGGTATTGGAAAGGAAAGACTGCTATTGAAAAACTGAGTAAAGCTGCTAGAGTGTCTGAATCGGATGCGAAAGACTGGCTTCAAAACAGGCAATTTGGCAAATATATCTGCCCGCCCCCAAAAGAATAATAAGGCCTAAATTTGTTAACTCAGTTCCAAATGACACCCACCAAATGGACTTGTTGTATCTTCCACATGACAAAGTTAGAAGAAAAAAGTTTAAGTATGCTCTGACAGTTGTTGACATGGCTTCAAGATACAAAGACGCTGAACTTTAACGGATAAAAGCTCAACTGCTGTGGCTGTAGCTTTGCAACAAATATACAGAGAGGCCATTAAAGTATCCTAGGATGATTCAAGTTGATGATGGAAAAGAGTTTAAAGGTTCTGTAAACCAACTGTTTTTAAAACATCATGTTACAGTTAAGAGAGGGATCCCAGGCAACCATCGATCACAAGCCTTAGTAGAAAACTTTAAATAGAATCTAGCTGAACGCCTGTTTACCTATCAATATCACAGAGAATTAATGGACAGAACGCGCAACACAGAATGGGTTAGGAGATTGCCAGCAGTCTTACGCGCAATGAACAATGAAGAATTTAAAGCAACAGGGTTGAAGCCAGTAAACGCAATCAAATTAAAAAAAAATTAGCATTACTGAAGATGTATCAGGGGCTCAAAAACTCTTGCCGTTTGGACTAAAAGTAAGATACTTGTATGCTCCTGGAGAGGCGGAAGGTGATGTTAGAATTAGAGCTACAGATCCTATATGGAGCGTAGATGTATATGAAGTTGAAAGAATTATGAAAACAGCCCCTCCTGTAAAATTATTTAAGAGAAACTCTCTCGTCTAAAAAGCCTGCCCTAAAAGATCCTTTGTTCGTGAAGAGCTGCAAGTTGTCCCACCAAACACAGTAAGTAACAAAAAAAATAGTGTTTATTTTTGTTAAACTTATTTTTTTGGCCTATTTTGGTTTTAAACTGATCGTGTGTTTGTTTTTCAATGTTCTGTTTAATTGCATCAGTGTCTACCTGTCGTGAAGTAAAAGTCTTTCTCCACTCCTTTTTAAGTTCAATTTTTTGCCGCCTGTAATCCTCACCGTCAGCCATAAGCTTCTGAAATTCTTCGTCTGTAATGTTTTCATCCTGTAATGATTTGCTTATTCTTAATCTTAATGAGCAAAGTTTTGCTGATGCTAGGGCAACAATGGCAGTGTGCTTTTGTAATTTAGGAGTTAATTTTTTTTAAACAGCGCTTACAATCATAGACATGGCGCCTAAAAACCTAAACCAAGGCCTCCTAAGGCTAAAGAGACTGGCGCTCCAGCCCCACTAGCTAAAACGGCAACACTAGACCCAGCACTTACGCCAACTATAGCTGATGAGCCAGTAATTACATAAGAAAGAGTATTTAAAGCTTTAGCATATTTCATTCTAGTAACCCCATACTTATATAAGTCGCTTTCTATTTCCTTTTGAAGTTCAGTTATTTGCTTTAACCTAAACTGTTGAACCTCCATTTTTAAATAAGATTATTTTTTAAATTGATCTTGTACATATTTTCTTATTAATCCTTCTGGCAGTACTTCATTAACAGAGTAAAACGCAATAAAATCAACATACTTAATGAGAATAAAGTCGAGTACTGTTAGTTTGTCTTTGTCAACCATCACAGTAACCTTGTCAGATGATGCATGGGTGTTTATTTTGTCTCCGTTTTTAGTAGTTGCAATGCCAAGCTTAAGAGGAGCATCCAAGTTTTCAGCCTTTATTTGTGTACCTCTTATTAACGTATGTTCTGGTAAACTAGTATCGCCCTCCCTCGGAGTAATAAATAGGCGAAAAATCATTGTCATTTGCCTTGGTAGTGATTCTAGTTTTGGGGGAAATTCTAAGCCGACAGTTTCATTCTCCACTTCAGCGGACTTCTTTCTCTTTAGCATATATTCAGAACCCTCATAGTTATTTCAATCTGTTCTTTCTGTTGTGTTGCTGGAACTAGGCTAACAAGATAGGGCCCTACATTTAAGGCCTTTCTAAAATTGTTTTTCTTATCAAAGTATACATGAGGGCTTCGTAGTTCAAACTTTAGATTCCAAGCAATTTCAGGAAGCAACGCCCAAGCATTCTCTCTTTTATGAAGTTTGTATTCATGTTTGCCAAAATCGTTTGCTCTTAAATTTCTTATCTCTTCTAGGATAGGAATGTTGCTGTCGTTTTTTGTCTTCAATTTCTGTTCGTTTGTAAACCCCGTCATCTGTGTATTCAAATCCATAAACATTTCCTGGCACTCCTATTAGATCAAACTCAGTTGTGTCTGCTAGGTCTTTTAACTCTACTGCAACGCATTTAGGAGCTAGCTCCACTTTTGGTTCTGGCCCCCGAGACATTCTTTTTATAATATTAAAATTATAATAAATAAATTGTTAAAGCAATTAATAATAAACAATCTACAATAAACAAACGTATTGAACTGGGGGGTCGGTCCGTAAGCATAGCTTAGCGTGCTTAGATGTTTTCTAACTGCTCTTTTATTTTTTTTAACTCATCTTTGTCCCTTATTATATAATTTTCACTTAAACATTCTTCAAAACTGTCTTTGTCCTTAGTGTAAAATAATACAACCGATTTTAACTGCGATCGAAAGTCTTTTAAGACAGCATTGTACTTTTGAGTTAAGAGCCACACAGAAACTAATGCGTGACGGCCGCTAAAGGCTAGCTTTGACAGAGCTTTTCTTTTTTTAACAATGTCTTGCTCAGCCGAACAGTCATCAATAATAAACAGTGTTTCAGTTCCCTCAAATAGCCTATAGTAATGCTCTAAACAGTCGCTCAGTTTATCGCTAGGATCAACTAAAAATATATTCTCGTCTGTCCAAATAAACTTCCTTTCCTTATAAGACTTGTTGTCTTAATGGTTGTGCAGAATATAACAATGTGCTCGTAATGAAACCTGTATATTGTTTGTAACAAATCAAGTACGAAGACAGTTTTCCCCACACCCAGTAATCCCGCAGATAAGAGAACAGTGCGGATCTTTTGGTAGAAACTTCAAGCTATCCATCTGTTTTTATTAGAATATTTCTTCTGCATTTTAAACGGCGTGGCCTTTTAGCCTGTTTTCTTCAATGTTTAACTGAGCATCACAAACCATAAAAAATATGCATTTTTATTGGGCCGTTTCCGTCTGCTTTCTTGTGAATATTTATTTTTATGCCATCTTGCCTTATAGAGAACTAATAAATATTCATTCTGGCTCACCCGTCTCACCCGGTCTTAACCGGTCTCGACCGGGTGACGCCAGAATGAATATTTATTAGTTCTCTAACAAGTAAGCCTTTAATAACCAAAAAAATAACGATTATCTACAAACAAACGTAGGGGAAAGCAGCAGTGGCTGAACGCACCCCATAGAGTAACGTAGGGGAAAAGCAGCAGTTGCTGAACGCACCCCATACACAAACGGTGAAGCATGTAAGCCTTTAATTGCTAGTTGCCGGCCTACCTAAGGACTCTGCACTATCCGATTACTTACTACGTGGCCGGACATGACGATTTTTGGATCACGCGATGGGCTGATGTCACGGCCGGCCAATCACAAGACTAGATAGAATCAGCTGATTTGTAGTGACGACATTTCCGCCCAGCACTTGTGTTGTTCATTTCTAGTGCTGTGGTGGTGTGAAGACGGTGCTTTTCTGCGAGAGAAGTGTTTGCATATGGCACAAAATATAGCTGCAGTTTCAGAAGACAGTGTGGATTCTGAGTTAGAAAAAGTTCTTGAATCACAAATACCTTTTCAACAACTTTATAGATTAAATTATTTGGGTGTGGAAGACATGGAATCAGCTACAACTTTCCAACAAGCTCAAAATCTCCCATTTACCGCTGCCAACACCAACGGAATTGTGGACAGAGGAAGAAAAGAATGCTTTACATGAAAATATAAGATACTTTGAAAATGATTGAAGCAGCTCGTAAAGCAATGGTTAAAGCTGGCAAGTTTTGTGAACTACTGACGATTGGAATGACGCGGTTTTAAAACAGAAACGGCTATATATAACCGCCTGTCTGTCAAGTTTTCTGAACTACTGTGACGGGCTTCTAAAAATAGTAACGGTCTGCCCAGGCTATGTAATTTTGTGTAATTTGACGCGGGCCGACGGTCTAGCCTAGACAGCGGCCGTTGAAGCGCGGCTTTCTGCTATAGGCTGTGACGTGTGCCTGTTTAATATTCATTTCACGCGGTCTAGCCTAGACCGCGGCTGTTCCCTGCTGTGGCTCTTGTGATAAATGCACTTGGTGGCTGCTTTGAATAATCTTTAGTTGACAGCCCACAAGCACCTCTCCTATCTATTGTGTGTGTGTTTGTTTGTGTTTGTTTGTTGTTTGTTTGTTGTTTGTTTGTGTTTGTTTGTTGTTTGTTTGTTGTTTGTTTGTGTTTGTTTGTTGTTTCTGTGTGTGTGTTTTGTCCTAAAGCAGTGCAGTAACTCCTGCACACCCCCACCCCATGCATGCACACCCCCACCCCACGCATGCACACACCCCTGCCCCACCCACGCATGCACACACTCAAGTCACTTCTAAGTTCTTAACTGAAGTTACCCCAAGTCACTTCTAAGTCATCCTCAAGTTCTTACTCAAGTCGTCCTCAAGTTATCCTCAAGTCACTTCTAAGTTCTTAACTGAAGTCATCCTCAAGTTCTTACCCAAGTTAACCTAAGATCATAACTAAGTCATCCTCTAAGTACAACCAAGTTCTTATTTAAGTTATCTTATAATTATCAAAAAAACAAGACAATCTATGTTTTTATCTTAAATAGTAAATGTCTAATATAGTACACACACGCCTCAAAAAACGTGTCATTGGCGAGGATGTCTTGCTCAGTGTCATTGGCGTGAGATTGGTCAGCATAGATCTTAATGAAGTTCTTACATTGTAAGCAACCACATTGATTACAATTCTGGTCTATGGAAATGTCTTTTATAGACTCCATATCTTTATTTATTGACTTCATCATTTTAAACAAATAATAATCCACCATAATCTATTTTTATCAAAAAAATTTTAAAATTAAGTTCTTAAAATATTATTCCATCTGAAATGGATCAAAATGATCTTTTGTTGTTGGCGGTTCTGGCGTGCTGTTGTCTTCTGTATTTAGTGGTTCAGATTTTTTGACTGCTTTTGTTCTTGTTGCCATTGTTTATATCTTTTATAACCGTAATAACCGCCCCCAACAGCAACAAGGGCGCTAAAAATGGCAACAGTTTTAAGTTCAATATTCCATGAAGACTTTGGCGCTGTAGGTCTTGAATCATATGGAGTTTTTATAGCTGGCATTGAATCAACTTGTTCTGGCGTTGGCGGGGTTATGTTTTCATGATGAGTTATATTTTGTGGTTGTAACTGTAATTTTTTTTGTTTGTTCCACTCTGCTCATTTTTTTCCTGCTGCAATGCGTCCAGGATGAGGTGTTTTAGTGACCACTTTCATCTGATTCAATGTTTTCTGATTCAGCGTTTCCTGATTCTGCTGTTTTTCTGGCTCGGTCATTTTTAAGGGAAATAAAATCTATATGATTAAAAGTTATTAATCCCAAGATTAACGGCGATAACAATGTTCCAAATCTGTAGTATAGATCACACCCTAGAGACTCTAATGACTTTGTTAAAACTGGATCCTGCGTTAAATCATACATAAAATCTTGTTCAGAATCAATGGGGGCAAATCTACTGGCTAGTTTAGTGTACAAACTAAGAACCGTTTGCCTGACACTTTTTACCATTCTTGATCCTAGTTGCGCTTCATACCTGTTATGATACTTTAAAATGTCTTGCGGCGACATCTGTTGAATTTGTTCTATGCTGAATTCATTTCCGAGGAACTGTTTTGTTTTTCCACATGCTGCCAAAGAATAAAGCATTTCCTTTTTGGGCATAATAGCTGGGTCATCAACCAGGTCATTTGTAATCATAAGTTCAGGAAGGTTTAACAGATCATCGGTGTTCATGTTTTTATTAATTATAATTATTTTATTTTTAAAAATGAGTGCCGAAAAAAATGTTGCCAACCTTGTATACCATTCTGCTGTTATTGGAGGCCTAAGTATAGGATACACGATGCTTGGTAAAAGCTTGTTAAAAATTAAACCAGCAGATCTTGGCAAACTAGACTTTGAGGATTCAGCAAAACTGATTGCTATTATTGCAGCTTCATTCGCTACAAAAGATTTTCTAGTTAAGCAAGATATAATTCCAGAGAATATAAATATGTAAAAAAATACATTTATAAAAAATGGCTTCACTCGTAATGATGATAGGTGGCGCTGTGGTGAATGCGCTTGCTTTTAGCGGAAGTAATTACGCATTTAGTAAACTACGGGATGACGGTGAGAGAAAAAGACATAACAAAGCTGTGGAGCAACTAGGTGCAGCACAAGATCGCTATGAAAAGCAGAGGATTGAGCAGTTAGATTTTATTAACGATACCCTGAAAAAACAGGGGCATGCAGCTTACACATTTAAAGACGTTGACCAAGCAATAAAAGAGTATTATCTAGTAACGGGCAAACCAATCGAGACATTGCCCCCACCAAAATTCAGCGACTTTTATGAGCCATCAGAAAAACAAAAGATGCAAGAAATCGTGTTTATTGTCTTTGCTATGTCCGTCGTGTATTTTGTTGCGCATAATATTGGTTGAATAAAAATGAACAAAATCTATTATTCGCCAAAAGGATATTGGAAGGGAATCACGGCAATGAAAAAGCTAAGCCAAGCAGCGGGAGTTAGTGAACAAACAGCAAAGGAATGGTTATCTAAACAAGCGATTTGGCAAATTTATTTACCTGCACCTAGACGAATACAGAGACCACACTTTGTGAATACAATAACGAACGACACCCATCAAATGGACCTTCTATATTTACCTCATGATACGATTAGACGAAAAAGATTTAAGTACGCACTCACAGTCATTGACGTAGCTTCAAGATACAAAGACGCTGAACCATTAACACAAAAGAGTGCTTCTGCTGTTGCTGTTGCCATACAGCTGATATACCAGCGAGGCCCGCTAACTTATCCTCGCATGATTCAAGTTAATGATGGAAAAGAATTTACAGGTCAAGTGAATCAATTATTGTTAAAACATAGAGTTACCATTAAAAGAGGCATTCCGGGAGTTCACAGATCACAGGCTTTAGTTGAAAACTTTAACAAACAGTTAGCTGAAAGACTTTTTCCTACCAGTATCACAGAGAGCTTATTGACAATTCTCGCAACACAGAATGGGTTAGAAGACTGCCCTCAGTTTTGCGCGCAATGAATAATGAAGAATTTAAAGGGCTAAAACCAGTACAAGTGATCAAAAGAAAAACAATAAATGTTGTTGAAGGAGAGTCTTCATCCAGCAAACTATTACCGTTTGGTTTAAAAGTAAGGTACCTTTATTTACCGGGGGAAGGAGAAGGGGACACTCGCATCAGGGCAACAGATCCGGTTTGGAGTGTTGATGCATATGAAATAAAAGAATTGTAAAAATGAATCCGCCCGTGTATTATTTACGAGAAACTGACACAACAAAACAACCAGCTCCTCAAAGATCTTTTGTGAAAGAAGAACTGCAGATAATCCCGCCAGACACAGTTCCGCTTTAATTAATTTTAAATTTACATAAATATATTTAAGTCTAAAATGGAAGCTCAGAAGGAAGCGCAGAACGAAACAGGTATGATAAAGAAAGAGACCGCAGAATTGATACAGGAATTATTTGAAAAAAATTCTGCTATTAGGGGAAATTTTACGAAGATTAATCAATCCATGATAACCCATCTAGATCACATAAAATCCAAAATCCCAAATTGGGAAAAAGGATATCTTGAAATAATAGAAAAAATTCAAGCACATCAAGCAAACATGAGAAAAGATTTAGATGAATTGGATGATGCTATAATTAGTCTTGCGTTTAAAGATGGTTGAAAAAATAAACCCCCCTGTTCATGCGGTCCTCCAGTGCCCGATTGCATATGAAAACTCTGGTTTAACAAATACTCGTTTAGTGTTTGTTCTATCTAATGACTTCTTTGTTACAACAGTTGTGTTGATCTCATGTAGATTAGATCGTAGTTTTACGTTGTTATGATGAAAAGTCTTATTGTCAAACAATGCCTCTTTGTAGTTGTCATGTGATATGTTTGACTGCACAACACTGCGAGATATTCCTTTTGCTTTCTTAATGGTTTTCTTCTGGCTCGAAATACTGTACATTTTCGATCTTAAACCAATAAACTCTTTAATCACCTTTCCAGATAATTCATAATTCATCTTTCCTAAAACCTTCTTGTTAGTAATTGAATGTAAAGGCGATTCTTTAGGGTAATCGGACGTGTCGTACCGTCCCGCATGTCCTTTAGCCACTTCTAATTCCATGTCTTTATAGATGTCTTCAGTAGGGATATCTATAACAAAACTATCTGTATCTGTGTAAAGTACTTTGGACTCTGGATACGAGGGTTTAAAGTAGTCATAAAGAAACTCTAACATTAAAAGCTTTGATAATTCTAAAACGGTAAACCCAATAAATACAGGTTTGTCCAATTTGACTTTCTTTTTTTTCATTATTATGCCAAAAAGCTGATCATGAAATCTTCTGAAGTCCTGATAATTAGGTTTAGAAGTCAGCTTAATTGCTTCGTTCTCTTTGGTGACCAATCTAACATCTTTGCGCTTGTGCGGATTCTCCATAGTCTTTCCAAAACAGCTGTTGTTCATCAACTTGAAAAAGTCTTTTTCTGAAGCATCTGTGGATTTAGTTCTGAGATCATGTTCTTCATGATGTATGGTTTCATGAACTGTTCTTGGTCAAAAGCAATTATACGATGAACTGCTCTCAACTTCAAACCATGTCTTAAATAAAATTGTAGAAGTCTGTAATGACAGACATAATTTTTTTTGCCTCGAAGATTAGGCACAAGTTTAGGCGACTCTGTTTTTGCCATCTTTAGGCTTTCTGCAGCTAATGGATAGTCATTATGCAGGTCATGGAGTTCATGAGGATATTCTAAGTCAACTTCTAGAATGAAACCACGCTGCTGATCAGGCGTTAAACTGTTCAACCACTTTAATGCCTTTTGAATATTATTCGTACCACCGCTTGTGTGTATTTTAAAGTTGCGTAACGGAAGCGATTGCGCCATAGCCCATCCATACAGATTGTTTGCATCTAAATACATGAGATAGTTTAGACCTTTTACTTGGATCATAGTCGTTCAAGTATTTGTTGTTTGCTTTACAGTAATGATGCGACGCCATACTAATTCCTCCACGCAATCCGTTTTCAATCATCTGAATCATTGGTAGGTCAGACAATAAATCAATCTGTACTCCAGTAAACTTTAAGAAAGCGTCCCAGCTCATCCCGGGCGCAGAAATGTAATGCGCAGGATCCAGGCTATAATGTTTCATGCAGGTCTTTCTGTAATTTTCAAAGACGTCCGCCAACAAACATACATCAGCCATTAAGTAGGAGTCATGATAGTCTCCCATCGTTTTACACTTTAACTTCTGCCACGCATCTTGAGCATGCTGGTAATCAGAATCGCTGATGTCCTTTCCTCTAAGACTAGAAAAGAACGCGCCTTTAGGTGGAAGTGTATCTTTGTCAAACCTTTCCCAACTGTTCATGTATTCATAAGGGTAAACGCCCTTTCTAACAAGAGTTGGGCCAAAATATTCTTCCGTTATTGGGCAGGACTTTAAGGACATAGCCAGTGACTCTAATGATCCCATCATGTGTTGCATAGAGTCATAAAAAGACATATTATTTAAAGTGAAAACACATGTACTTTTCTGATGACTGTGCAATGCATGCTACCCTGAAGGCGCTGGTTACTGCTTGCATTATAAGGTGAGAGTCATAACCTCGCAAGTTGTGAAAGAATACAGGCAGCTTCCATGTCTTTGGGTCAACCTTTAGTTGAAGATCGCATTTACTGTGTGCTGCTCCTCTGAACTTCCCACTAATGTGATCATGGTCTCTTACTGTCGGATTCGCTGCGTCTGATGAGAGGCCTAAACCGCAAATCCAACAATGTGTGGCTGAGTCATACTGCTGTTGCTCTTCTGGCGTCATCATGATTTCAGATAAATTCAGTTTATTAGAACAGTCATTACGCACTTGCTGCATGCGCTGTAAAAATCTTCTAGCCGCATTTGGTCCTCTGTATATTTCTGGCGTTGAATGAGCGCCATCCGATCTGACAATAACGAAAGCGAATGAACAAATCTGATGATTACTCACAAAGGCTGTTTTTGGAAGTTTCTGTGGGGTTGGTCCCTCATAAGAAACAATGAGTGATTCGAAGTCTGCGTAAACAACATATGGGCTCGTTTGCATCCGTTTCCAGTTCTTAAAACTAACTTTAGATTCGGGTGGGGGCGTAATTAGTTCCGTATTACAGTCAACTGGGCTGCTACAATGTTTCTTATGTTCAAGCGCAGCTTTATCAGATGGAATCCTTGTTAAACATTTTCTGCAGAATTCTTGTTTGCCATGATCTTTTGAAGTATGCTTCATTAGTCTACTCATCGTGCGTATCAATGTGTAATGGGGTAGCCCTGCTGGTGAAAACATCAGTAGTAAGTCAACATGGCTTTTGTCTGGATCGCCTATTGTGGGACTGTTCTTGGACACTCTAATAGGCACCAAATTTGTTTCCTCATCCCATGTGTATACATTAACAGTTTTTGGTTTGTTTTGTTCTTCAAACTGATCAATGGAATCCACGCTAACAGGAAAGGATATTCCACTAAGGTTAAGATCATTGGTGTAAGGGTGATAGTTAGACACTCTCTCTGCGTTTTTGCGGACGTGATGCAGCCTCGCAAGAACGCACCACATAAAACATTTGTTGTCTGAATAATTCTTTATGTTTAGAACTGCTTTTTTGCAACTAATGCTGGAGGTAGTGGAATGTAAGCCTTGCCTACAATCGGCTCATACTTAGCCTGTTTTAATCTGATCTCTAAGACTTCGTTCTCCGACCAAGCGGAGCCTCTCCTTTTGGCTTCTTCAGCGGCCACATCAAACCGTGTAAGCATTTGGTCTGCCCAACCAGGCGTTAAGTCATTATGAGAAAGAATAGCCTGTTGTTTAGTTGAGACCCAGACTCCTAGATTTTCTTCATTTATTGTTATATAGTCGATTAAAACAGCTAACTGTACTTTAACTGGCGGGTCTATTGTTAGTTTACCTGGAACTTGTGAAATAGCATGCACAACACTTGCCTGTACGTTTGTTGGATCAATGACTTCTAAATCAATATCATTCAGTGCTCTTGATAAATCTTCTTCCTTACGCATTGCTTCAAACAATTCATCTGGACCTTCATATATCTTATCCATGCTGAGTTTCTTTTCTAACTCAAAATATTTATTTAAATTAAAAAAATAATTAATCAATATCAACAGTCTTTTTGTGCTTGGACTCATAAACTAAAGTATAAACGCCCTTTGGCGTTGTTAATGTGAGCTGTTTAGAACAGAGTTTAATGTGTCGTTTACTTTTTTTAAGCATTCCTTTTTTATCTGCTCGGCGTCTGGCTGTTGAGAAAAACTTGTCCTCGCCTTTCTTTGAAGATCAAACTTTTGTTTTTTGTAGTCATCAAAATCAGCCTGTAAACGGCTAAATTCTTCACCCGTGATGTTTGAGTCAGCTAGCGCTTTATTTATTATCAGTTTGAACGAGTTAAGTTTAGCTGTTATTAGTTGAACCATAGCTGTGTGCTTTTGGAGTTTAGTTTTTATTTTTTTTGCCCGCCACACTTACAGCTAATGAACACAGGCCGAGAGCTAAAGACAAACCCCCTAGAGGCAAAGCTGCCGGTGCGCCTATGCCCGATGCTAAGAGGCCTACACTTGTTCCTGCCGATGCAGCACTAATAGTCGATGCTCCAGTATTAACATAAGTAACAGCATTAAAGGCAGCAGAATACCTTCGTTTGGCTTTGCTGTATTTTGAAAGGTCCTGCTCTAGTTTTTGTTGCATTTGTGTAATGTTTGTTAATCTGAAGGTTTTTATGCCGGGGGTTTCTATAACAGCAGAATTGCCTGCTATCCCTTCGTTTGGCGACTCTGGCGCTGTAGGCACATTTGGATAAACCTGAACAGACATGCTTTTTTTAAAAAATAAAAAATAATTTAGTACTTTATATTGTTTAATCTGTTATCTTCAATATTCAGCTGCGCCTCATATATTAAAAACAAATGTACATTAACTGGTTTATCGCCATCTTTTTCTTTATCAATTTGAATGTTTATTACGTTTCTAACAGTTCTCCCACTTCCATGCAACTGATTATCCTCTGTCGATCTTAGGTCAATCCATAAACCGTATTTTGTTGTTAAATAATCATCAAGTCTAACATTGTGAAGGTGTAGATCTTTAGACATGAGGTCTACCTTTGGTTTTCTATGCCTCCCGCCTCCGAACAATTTTCTTATTTCGTCAAAATGCTGATAAGGTTTAAGCCCGCTAGCGTAGATTTGGTTAGGACTACCCTCAATTGTACATTGCACTTTCGTTATTTTAGGATCAAAAACTTTTCACTTCCTCTATCGAATGGTTCTTCATCTTCGCACAGCAATAAAATACCTTTAAGCGATCTTGCTGTGACACTAAAACTAAAATTCCATATAGTGTCTGCCCTGCTTTTAGGGTGTGTAGAATGGTGAGTCACTCTATCGTAATATATTGCTAATTTTGACTGATATCGTTGCTCAATCAGCCCTGCTAAATTAGAGTTGCTAACAACGTCAAACTCTAACGCGATGTCAGAAATGCTGTACTTTGCTTCGGTGTCTGTTGTTGTTTTGATAACACGTTTGTATTCATTAAAAGTTAGTTCATTTGACAATCTGTCTTTTAATGCTCCTTGAAAGTATGGCGCATGCGCGCTTAACAACTCAAAATCCAAGGGGATGGAAAAGCGATTTCCATACGCAAAATTTACAGCCACATACTTTTTGCCGGCTTTATTAGCATCTGCAGCGCCTATTCTGTGTTTTAGTGCTTCTTCATTATCTATTCCTTGAAACGCAAGATCAGCCCTTTCATTCTCGGTTAGCCATAGATCAGAATAGGTTAAAAATATGTCTGCATTATGTAAAGAAAATATTTCTTGCCCCTCAAGTTTTATAGAAATTTTCTTAACGATTGCCCGTCCCAGATTCTGGACAACTGTCCTGTTTAGGTCTGTTGATTCGAGTTCTATTTTGAAAGTACGTTGCGTGGTGCCTGGCACAATCACTTCATCTGCCCCTAGGTTTGGAAATTTGACAGTAAGAATTTGATCTGCATCAATAGTAGATGGATTATTTGGAACAATAATATTCTGTTTATTTCCCTTCACGCCAAGGGGCTTTTTCAGGCTTCTATGCGGGTTAAGAATTGAGCCATATACTTGTGACATTTTTTTATAAAACAAAATAAAAAGTTAATTATTTAAAAATATGGCAGGCATTGATTTTGGAGATTATAATATTCAGGATCTTGGAGACGACATGAGTGAAACGACTCCTTTGACACAGCATCGCTCAAGGCTCTCAATACATGATGAATTAGTAGAAGCGGGGCAAAGGCGCGAATTAACAAAAAGTAAGGCTAGATCATTATACCAAAATTTAGGGCTAGGGCCTCCAGAAACTATATACCCTGATGATTTTGAACTAAAAGATAACCATTTGTATGTACAAAACGACAAAGGAGAACTTGTTCAGCTTACGCATAAACGAAACCCATCAAGGTTTGTAGGCTGGGAGGCAATTAGACAAAGGCTCCCTGCAAGCGAGCGGGATCGCCTTGGCCTTGTTAAACCAAAATTAAGGGTGGAGGCAGTTTCTAAATTTAAAAACCATACTAGATCTCCAAAAAATCCCCCAAAACAAAACAGGGAACTTAAAGATTTAAGTCCGCAGCAACAAAATAAAAGCAATGAAGCAAAACCCCATTTTTACAAAAAACGCTTTAAAAAAACTAACCGACCCCCAAATACCCAACAAGACCTAGGGCCATTAGTATTTTTTGGGAGGTCGCCAGAGAAAAATTTAACAAATTATTTAGCAAAAGGGATGAAAAATGAGCATATAAAAAAAAGAAAAAAAACTCGCTGGGGTGATGACCCCCAACTTGGGGCGTGAGGTTAAAGAAAAAAATAAACAAAAAAAAAAAGAATTTAAAATCAAAAATGGGCAATACAAAAGTGGTGTCCTTACCAAGAAAAATTTACGATCTCAAGCGCCAGAATAAAGAAACTACAAAAATTTTTTATATGAGACACAACACTACAAAACAAAATACAACACTGTTTAGAGAGCAAGATCACAAGTAAACTTTTTAACGGCCTTGGTTTTGCAAAAAAAAACACGGTGATGGCTATTACAGGTGGGGGTGGCCAAAGTTCAGTACCTCCCCCCCATCGCCCCCACACCGCCCGGAAAATCAAGGGAAAAAAACAGCTTTAATTTGCAGTTTATTAAAAAAAAATTTGTGGAAAACTATAACCTTTATAGTATATTTTGGGGGTATTGTTAGCTGCTTTTGCTACGCAGGCAAAGTATTTTGGGTTTATGGGTGGCAATTTTGGGCATTGTTCTTTAAAGTTGGGTTACTATTTAGAAATAAAAGACCCCAAATAACTAGGGCCCGTTAATCCCAAAAACTAGTGCTGTCTTTTTTATATTTAGGTCATTTTTTTTTGATTCTTCAAAAGGGGCTTTGGGGTTTTGGACCCCGGGATTTGGGTATTAATTTGGGGGTTTTGTTTTCTGCTTTCAATATTACAGGCTCAGAAATTTTTTTCGTTTTTCCCAACTTTTGCAAATTTCCTGCCCGAATTTCATTATGTGTTTATTTTTACGCCTATCTGGGCCTGGTCGAAGGGAGCATGTAAAACCAGGGCCCAAAAGCAAAAATCTACTTTCGACTTGCGTTAAATTAAAAAATGTTGGTACCTTTTAAACTTTAAGGGAAAACAAATGTAAAATTTAAAGGGTCCTTAAATTTGCTAATATTTTTTTTGTGCATCAAAAACCCTAGAAGGGCAGTTATTTCGATCTCGTTTGTGTTGCGAACCTGCAAAACCAAACGTAAGTACGAACAAGTCTTTTATTCGTTCTATTCCCCGCTCTAGTTAGGCCCTTAGAAGTGTCTAAGATAAATGTTGTCCATGCTGTTTTATGCTCTTGCTCTATGGACCCGAGGTGAACAGTTGTGCCTGAAGAGAAAGATTGTAAGAGGATTCCAGGCATAGTTATACTTTCTGTGCACGCCCCAAAAATAAGGGGTGCCTAAGCCATGATTAAGGTCCAACTTTGTCTAAAGTCTGTCTTAACATTAATATAAATTCGTTACAGATCCTTTCAAAAGCCTTCATGTCTATTCTGTTGCTGAATGGATTAAACGTTTTGTCATTTGGCAATGGTGCTTGCAGTTCAGTCAAAATACGTCTGAAGGTGTAATAAAAATGAAATCTATACACTGACCTCACCAAAGGATCTGGATGATTTAAGTGATCAGCATACGATACTCCACACCCAGTTGATGCACAAAACACAGCAAAGTTTAACTGGTTCTGATAAAACTGCATCGGGTGACTAAACCACACTTTTGGGATGTAGTCTTTTTATAATAGGGGGGTTAAGATATTTGTCCAATGGAGTACTCACCTTTACTTGAAAGGTGTCAGACTGAGTCACAGAAATGTCGAGGGTGTCAGTTGCTATATTTTTAAGATTGTAGTGCGGCCCAGCAGAATATTTTGCATCAGTATATTTAAATGCAGTCATTTTTATTTCGTTTAAAAAATGTTTGTAACAATAACAACTCAAGACCGTCCTTCGTTTTTAGAGCATGCTATTGATAACAATTGTGGAAGCAGAATGGTTGCGCTTCATGACATATTTTACAAAGTTGTATGGTTTAATATAAGTGAATCCAGGGAGAATAATAAGATTAAAAAATATAATAATGCAGGAACTTTAGTTAGCCAGTTAACCATACCTGATGGTTATTACGGGTTTTGCTCACTAAAAGAAGCAATGAGTAACTTTGACATAACTCTCAAACTTAACAATGCGAATCTGAAAACAATGTTAACATTCAAGCCTGAAGAAAAAGAAGTAGGTTACTATTTTGATAGAGAGCTAGCTAAAATGTTAGGCTTTCAACTGCCAATCGACCCACTCATAGTTTTATGGTTGCAGCAAACAAAACTACTTATGAGGGAGAAAATCCGCTCGATCTTGCATTACATTCATTACTCTATGTTCATTGGATGAGCTGAGCACTGATGAAAACTTATATGATGGAAGGCCCTCAACTGTTTTAAGAGCTCTTCCGTCAGGGAAAGCTGCATATTGCGATTATGAAATTATACAATTCCCTAATTTACAGTTTAAAAGATTAGTTTGTGGGAGGGTCGGATCATTTAATATAAAGATCGCAGACAAAGCGGGGAAAGTTGTGAAATGTGATAACCTACACATTGTTTTGGAAATAAAATAATACGCTACTAAAAAATAATGTCGCGTGGGCCAGAAGAACCAGGAGTTACATTAGCGCCTGTGAGGTGTATAACCTTAGAATTAAAAGACCTTGCAGACGTTGCGGACTTTCAACAGAACGGTGAGATAGGCACTTTGTATGGGTTTGAGTACACTAAAGATGGTGATTATAAACGCAAAGAGGTTGGCGACAATAAAAGTTTCCTAAACTAGAGCAACTGCGCAATGTAGAAGCAAATAATGCTGGCCAGTATGAATATAAAATAGTCCGAAAACCTGACAGCAAATGGCACTTAGAACCATATTTAGAATGGGACATAAAATTTGAATTCATAAGCCCATTTACATTTTTTAACCATCAAAAAAATTTCAGAAAAGCATTCAACTCAGGTCCTTTACATGTAAGTCTTATGCCAGAGGACAATAGTCGAAAAGAGATTGAAATAAAGCCGTATGGGAATAAACAGTACATCCTCCACAGAAGAGAAACGGTTTTGAAAGATGCTTCTACAAAATTACAGTTCATTCCACAAATGAAATTAGGAGACACGTTCACAATGATATTTGAAATTTCTGTCGTAAAAGATGTGGAGAGGGATGGGGTTGTGGGCGTTAGTGACGTCCTTTTTAAAGGAATTCTAATTAGCTGGCAAAACTTAGACGTTGACAGTCTTAAAGTTACTGTCGTCGTTCTTCACAATGGTGAGGATATTAAGGTCATAACAACAAGCAAAAAAATCAATATTAGTCTAAATAGAAACACTCTTACAGCATTGAATTGGATTAATCTTACACATTTAGACCTTATAGGATTTTATTATACTGAACAAGTTTTGACAGAGAGCATGATAAAACAATAACTGGATTAGATTAAATTCTGTTATAAAACTATGGGGCAGTTAAACTTTATGACAAAAACCCCTCATTGTTCATTAATTTGTGGGCAGACTGGTTGCGGAAAAACAATATTTGTCCTAGACTTATTACAAACAGTTTATCGCTATAATTTTGATCATATTGTGATTTTCTGTCCAACACTTAAATGGAACAAAGCATATCATGATAGAAGGTTTATATGGACAGATGATGAAATATATTTAGTTGATCCTAGCAATAAACTAAGTGAGTGTTTTAAAACAGTTTTATAGACTGTTTGAAGGAACGCAGGCACTATTTATTATGATGACTGTTCGGCAGAAAGAGACATAGTTAAAAAAAGAAACACTTTATCAAAACTGGCTTTCAGTGGAAGACATGCTGGGATAAGTGTGTGGATTTTTATGTCAAAAATATAACTCAGTTTTAAAAGACTTTAGAGAACAATTAAAGACTGTAGTTTTATTTTCACATGAAAGACAGAGACTCATTTGATGAATGTTTGCGTGAAAATGATGTTATTGAAAATGATCAAGAAAAACGTAGGATTAAGCAAAAACTGAAATCTGAAAAGTTTAGTAAATTAGTATTGAAAACGGATAACCCTACACAGTATGTTTGTTTGTAGGGTCGTTATTTTTTGGTTATTGAGTCTTACTTATCAGAGAACTAATAAATATTCATTCTGGCGTCACCCGGTCGAGGACCGGTTAAAGCCGGGTGAGACCGGATGAGCCAGAATGAATATTTATTAGTTCTCTCCTATCCTTTCTCCACTTCCAAACAATCTGTTATCAAATGTGGATCTAAAATCTAGCCACAGCCCATATTTGGATATTAAGTAGTCTTCGAGTCTTACATCATAAAGGCGAAGTTTTTTACATACGCGATCAACTGCAGGATCCCTTTGCCTACCTCCAGCGAACAACTTTCTTATTTCATCAAGTGTTGGTGAGGTAAAAGTCCACGCCCTGAATACAACTGATCAGACCTGCCATTTATTGTACAGTCAACCTTCTTAATTTTTGGATTATAAAACGCTTCTGATTCTCTCTGAAAAGGAGTTGTTCCTTCAGTAAACAAGAACAAAATTCCTTTTAAAGACTTCAGAGCCTGATTTAGATGTATGTTCCAAAGAGTGTCTCGCTTATTTCTATTTTCTGTAATGGCGTGTATAACTCTTTCATAATAAATAACTGTTTTACTTTTAAAACTGGGTTAAGATTGTTCTGGCCAGACCAGAGTTAGTAACAACGTCAAACTCAAGAGAAATGTCGCTAACTGTGTATTTAGCTAAAGGGTCTTCAGACAGAACAACACAATCGCTAGGATTAAATGCCAGTTCATAAGTAAGTTTTTCTTTAGTGCGCCTTGGTAATATGGCATATGCTTTCTTTAACAGCTCAAAATCTAGAGGGATGCAGAATCTGTTGCCATATGCTTCTGCTACTGCCTCATCTTTAACGTCATTTTTGCATCCTCCGCTTTAAGCCTGTGCTTGAGGCCGTTTGGGCTTTGTATTCCCTGATAAACTTTCTCTTTCCTTTCTTTTTTAGGTAGCCATAGATCAGAATAGAGGGCAAAAATGTCTGCCTCGCCTAGTATAAAGACTACTGTGCCCTCCAGTTTGATTGCAATATGATTAACGATAGCCCTGCCTAAATTAGCAACAACACTAGCATTAGGATCTGTCGATGTAATATTTATTTTGAATGAAAGTTTAGCAGTGCCTGGCATTATAACATCGTCAGCGCCAAGATCGGGGAACTTGACTGTTAATTCTTGTCCAGGCTCAACTGTTGATGGAGTATTTACACTAATTACAGTCTGCCTTATGCCTTTTACGCCATGGGGTTCCTTCTCTTTTCTGTATGGATCGAGGTCACAACCATATGAGTTCATTTTTTATAAAACAAAAAAGAATATAAATAAAAATATGGATGAAGATTTTGACCCGATTGATCCTATTGAAGAAGAAGAAGATGAAACAGAACTGGGCCCTTCATTGCAGGAAGAGCTTGAAGGAGCAGCAGCGGGCCAAGGAGTAGGGTTAAGTCAAATACGATTGCTAGATAGAATTGAATCATTATATAGCCATATGGGGTGAGAGCAGCCAGAAGCACTTAGGGTTTCTAATTTTTCGACAGATAAAAATAATCATTTGTATGTAAGAACCAGTAAAGGAAAGAGTGTACGGCTTACTACAAAACCAGACCCAACTCAGTTTTTAAGCAGGGCTACAATTCTTAGAGATCTCCCTGTTGTTGACCAAAGGCAATTAAACTTTATTGACAATTTAAGGACTGAGGCTGTTAGTCTTTACATAACTTAGGGCAAGAGCTGCCAACACAATCTGAAATACAAAACATACTCTTCAAGAATTAAATCGAACAGCAGATGAACTAATAGCAGAAATTGAGACGAGTTTTAATGAGGAGACGCAGTTAAAAACAATTAATGATTCTCCATTACCTATGCGTGAAATCCTGGGGCTTACGGCTGCTTTTACGACAATAAGGGAGCATCTAAATCTCAATCTAGCAGAACTTAATAAGCTGGATAGAAAGATAGAAGCAGAAAAAAAATAAACTCGCTGATGCAGATGATAACAATTTAGGGCAAGAGGAAAAGCAGAAATAGCAGAAATTGAGACGAGTTTTAATGAGGAGACGCAGTTAAAAACAATTAATGATTCTCCATTACCTATGCGTGAAATCCTGGGGCTTACGGCTGCTTTTACGACAATAAGGGAGCATCTAAATCTCAATCTAGCAGAACTTAATAAGCTAGATAGAAAGATAGAAGCAGAAAAAAATAAACTCGCTGATGCAGATGATAACAATTTAGGGCAAGAGGAAAAGGATATAATACAGAAGAAAATACAGGATTTAAGGCAAAAAAGGTTAGGCTTTTTAGAAGCTCTGTCTGCTAACAGAGCGCAGCTAGCATCACAAACAAACAGAATAAGACAAACTATAAACAGAATACTTTATGAAAACACTACGCTAGCAGAAAGAATAAGGACACTGTTCAGAGAACAAGGGATTACAATAGTTAGTATATTAACAGCTGTAGGGTTTCCTATCTCTACACTCGTTTATGCTTTAACCGGCAGTGCACCAACAGGGCCAGTAGCGCCTCCAACACCTCAGCCTGGTAAAAGTTGGATTAGAAAACAATTGCATCATCTAGCAAACCTATTAAAGAAGTTAGCTGCCAAAGCGCTTGATGCTCTGCCTGGCATAATGGGCAGTGTTGTTAGTTGGGTTTTGTCTACTATAGGTAAAGTTGCTGGTTATATGGCCGACCATCTGTGGACGTTAGGAGTGCTGGCTGCTGGATTAATTTTTAGTGAAATAAGTATGGCTAATCCAGTAAAAGTTAAAAATACAACAAGGGCTGTCTTTTCGCTGGTGTGACTGTCAGTGTGAGGTAGATTAACAGGTAGAATGCTTTCTGGACTGCTTTCTGGTTGTGGGGCGCTTATAACTGGATCGCTTTCTTCAGGGCTGGTACTTTTTTTTAAATGGATGGAGCGGGCCTTGTGTTTAAGCTTTGATTGTGCCCGAAGTTTTGATCGTCTCCAGCTATGAGGATTTCATTGTTATAATTCTGTATCATGCCAATCTGTAGTCTAAGGTCAGAGGGTAGCATGTATAATCCATGGCCTACAACAAAGTCAACCTTTGACTAGCATGTGCAAGAACGTCTTGATACCTTTGTATACTGGCAGGCAAATCAACAGCAGAGTTAATAGCATCTTCTAAATTGGCTAAAAATTGTTTTCTAGCATCAAATCCTGTAGACTGATCTAGTATGCTAGACTTAGTCTGTGCTTGTGCTCCTAATAGACACCAAACGCACGTCCGTATGGAGTCATTAAGTCTTTGCACTCCTGGCATTGTTAGGCCTTTACTTTCATCTAAGATAAATGTTGCCCAAGCATTGGGATGTTTTTGTTCTATGGATCCCAATCGAACTTGTTTGTCTGGTTGAAAAGAGGTGTGGCCAGGCCAGTAGTCATAGGGATATTCTCTTTTTGCACCCCACAAATATAATGTGCCTAACCCATGATTGCGGTCTAACTTTTGTCTAAAGTCAGTTGA
>CM031624.1:57248678-57251178 GCA_018398815.1 Conus ventricosus | reverse complement strand
GAGCGATTTCTACTTATGTCATTTATATAAATTAAGAAAAACAAGGGCCCCAGAACAGTTCCCTGTGGTACACCTGACAAGACTGGTTTACAATGGGATGACGACCCTTCCACAACAACTTTTTGTGTTCTCCCAACGAGGAATGATCTAGCCCATTTTAGCAAAGAAACCGCCAATGCCGATGTGTTCTAATTTAAGCAGCAGGCCCTCATGGTCAACCTTATCAAAGCTTTAGAAAAGTCTAATAAAATTGCATCTATTTCCTGTCTGTTGTTAAGACAGTTATTAAAATCATTGAGAGTTGTTATAAGTTGAGCCTCACAACTCCGCTGTCTAAAACCATGCTAGGCGTTATTTAAGAAGTCATATTTGTCAAGATGGTCCATGATGCTACTATATATTATGTGTTCAAGTGGTTTTGCTGATATGGATGTAAGAGATACAGGTCTATAGTTCTCTGCTTTTGTTTTGTCACCCTTTTTGAATAGGGACCAATGCTCGCATCTTGCCACTCATCAGGTATTACTCCCTGGTCCAGTGAAGCTTGGTAAAGTAGTTAGTATACCTCACTCAATTCATTGGCACATAATTTTAAGAGCTTACCAGGAACCGTATCAGGGCCAGTAGCTTTGTTTTCATTGATGTTGGTCAGTAACTTAAATACTCCTGCTTTGTTTATTTTGATGTTTTGCATTTCAGGGAGTTTATCATCATACTTTAGTCTAACGTTAATTAAAGGCTTGGGATTTGAGAAAACCGAACAAAACTGCTTGTTTAGTAAATTTGCTTTCCCTTCAGGGTCCTGTATTAGGTTATTCTGGTTGTTTCTCAGGTATAGAATCCCAATGTTGTCCCGTCTCTTACTCCTTGTGTAAGACCATAATTTCTTGTTTTGATGATCACCTGAAATCATCGAATTAACATAATTGGAGTGAGCAAGCCTACATTCTCTCTGACACCTTCTCTTAGTATGTTTATACCTAACCAGTAATCTTTCTGAATTAGGGTGTCGTTTCCATTTCTTAAAGAAACGATGTTTCCTTCTCAACAAACGTTTAGTTTTTGTAGTAATCCATGGCTGGTGGTTTTTGCTTGAAGTTATTTTAGTAGGTATGTTGTCATCCATAATAAATTCCAAGTTTGTTTTTATACACTTCCAAAGGTCATTGACATTATCTTTAACACTACGAGACCTCAAAAAAAGACGACTGAAATCATGAGTATCCCTGCACAATTTTGGCAAGTCTGCTTGGTTCCAGAGTCTGATGGAATGTTAGGGGGTTCTCTTCGAAAGGGTTGAAAGTTACTTTCTAAGAGAATTATATCATGATCACCCAGGCCTGCAATTGATTCCTGATTGCCTAAAGCGCCTGGACAATTGGTAAAAAATAAATCCAGGAATGCCTTACCACGAGTTGGTACAACAACTGACTGCACTAATCCAAGGTCTTTGGTGGTAATAAAACACTGAGAATTAATATTTTTACTGTATTGATTACCAAGTATGGCATCTTCATGCCAATCAATATCTGGTAAGTTGAAGTCTCCACCAATCCATAATATTGCCTTCCTCTTGGCCAAAACAATGTCAGAAATGTCTCTGCAAATAGACAAACATACATTTCATTTGAGTCTGGATGTCTGTAAAACTGATCCAACAATGACAGGTCTCTTATTCTTAAAATTAATCCTACAAAATAAACTTTCACTATTTTTTGCCTTGATACACTCACTGGCAAAGTTCTTCCTAATGGCAATCAAGACTCCCCGACCTCTTTTTCCAAGTCTGTCCTTTCTATAAATATATCTGTGTTGTGAGTCGCTGTGTTGTGAATCGCTCTGTTGTGAGTCGCTGTGTTGCTGTCTTTATGCATTATGCATAGCTGCTTACTAGTTCTCTTTCAGTTATTATTATAGTAATAATAATAGAAATGATGCGTTTCTGGCAGTGTGAAGTGCCTAGTGTGCTGGTGCAGGGTCTGTGTGCTTGTCATCTCTCGCTTTCAGCCATCACCGCTAGCCAGCCCTGCTGTTAACAGCACTGCCAAAAGAGAGCCAAGTGTGTAAGTCTTTCCTGCCAGTACATTGCCTCTACACTGCCAGCCCTATATAGTGCGTCAACGTGGCAACGCATGTCCGTTGGCTGCACTTGGAGGATGTTTGGTCCTCTAACATGCAACGTGCTGGCCCACTGGCGTGTGGACATGCCCTGTCGCTTATGAACCAAACCGCAACTATGGCAAATAGCCGGGCAGAAAGAGCTCTCCAGCCATGGCTGGCCATCCCTCTAGGAGACGGATACTTTGAAAAACAAAGCTGAAACTTCTGCACTGGTGGGGCAATAAGCCCCAGAAGGCGAGAGGGTGGAGAAGAGACAAGAAACCTATCCTTCACCTTAAAAATTCTCCTGTGCTGGTCAGGCACGCAGGTACGCTGAAAAACCCAAAGGCAACCCTTACCACCTTCTTGCAAGTCCTGCAGCATTGGAGAAGTAGTGACG
>CM031624.1:57228170-57233647 GCA_018398815.1 Conus ventricosus | reverse complement strand
TCCATCTATCTATCAATAAGTCGATCGCTCTCTCTCTCTCTCTCTCTCTGTCTCTCTCTCTCTCTCTCTCTCTCTCTCTCTCTCTCTCTCTCTCTCTCTCTCTCTCTCCCTCTCTCCCTCTCTCTCTCTCTCTCTCTTTCTCTCTCTCTCTCTCGATTTATGTACCACAAGAAGATATGATTTGCATAACTGATATATGGATTAGTGACGACAATGCTTAGAACTTAAAGATGTATATCCTATTTGCCACTACCATTAACGAATGCATTGAGGTACCCAGCGTCTCTTTATATTCATATCCTTTTGTACGTGCGTACGTGCCTGCCTGCCTCTGTGTGTGTGTGTGTGTGTGTGTGTGTGTGTGTGTGTGTGTGTGTGTGTGTGTGTGTGTGTGTGTGTGTGTGTGTTGGTGTGTGTGTGTGTGTGCGTGCGTGCGTGCGTACGTGCGTGCGTGCGTACGAGCGTGCATGCGTGCGTGCGTGTGTGTGTGTGTGTGTGTGTTTGTGCGTGTGTGCTGTGCGCGTGCGTGCGTGCGTGTGTGTATGTGTGTGTGTGTGTGTGTGTGTGTGTGTGTGTGTGTGTGTGTGTGTGTGTGTGTGTGTGTGTGTGTGTGTGTGAATGTGTGCGTGCGTGCGTGTGTGAGTGCGCGTGTGTTTCCTTGCACCCTCGCCTGCATACTAACATGGAATGATAACTATGAGTGTGGATGAGCTTTTCCGGGCAACAAACTTGTGAGGGATCTTCATAGGCCAGTCTGATTAACGGTGTCAAAGGACTTGATGAGATTAACAAATATCATGTGGAGCTCATGATTCTGCCACGACAATTCTCCTGTAGCTGGCGAACACCAAATGCCATATCAGTTGTGCCCCTCTCTGTGCAAATCTGCACTGTATTTCAGGGATGATGGAGTCTGCTGTGTGGGTGATGAATCTGTTCAGATGACCCTGGCAAGAATCTTTCATGCGATACACAAGAGGCAAATCCCACGACGGTTGTCACAGGACGCTGTATCACCGTTCCTCTTGTAGATGTGCACGATAGAGGCGTTTTTGTAGTCTTGGGGCACTTTCCCCTTTTACCAATATGGGCCGAAAGACGTTAGTTAGCTTTTCGAGGAGTATCTCGCCTCCATTCTTGTATATGTCTGCTAGAATTCCATCTGCTCCTGGTGCTTTACCAGACATGGTCTGCCTGAGAGTCTTCACAGTCTTTGCACTGGAGGGTAGGTCTGCCAGATTCCTTCACTGGCAATTGTGGGAGCGCTGCAATTGCTTCTTCAAGATATTGACAAGACTTTATTCAAAAGGGCATTTAAGTGCTCAGCCCAGCGAACAAGGATGTGAGTCTTATCTGTCAGCAGTGTGGTCTGGTCAGAAGCACGAATGGGTCTTTGGTCCCAGATGGTGCGAAGGCCCTCGAGAAATGTCTTCATGTCGTTGGTGTCAGCCGCAGCGTGCAGACTTTCTGCTTTCTTTTCTCCCCAATCGGTCTCCATCTGCTGAAGCTTCTGTTGAGGGAGCTGCTTGGCTTTCTGTACCTCTGATGTTTCTTCTCGCAGGTCCTGTTACTGAGGTGATCTCTGTGGGTCTTGTGGGGACATGTCTATGAGCTTGTTGATCTCTGGGTCGTTTTCATCAAACCAGTCTCTATGTTTTGTGTTCAACAAAGCCCAAGGTGTCAGCTGCAGCGTTGTGCAAGGATTCTTTGAAGGTGTTTCATTTCTCGCCAGTGTCTTCTCCGGTGAAGCTGATGTTCGATAGACATTCCTGGATTCTTTCTTGTAGAATGTCTTTGCTGTTATACAGGCAAGCAATGTTCAGCCTTCTCGGAGGCTTATCTCTGGCCGATTTGTACTTAAGGCAAGCTGGATGCTCATCTTGCTCCTGATCAGGCGGCGATTTGACCAGCAATCAGCTTCCTTATGCAGTGTGTAATTAGAACATCCCATCTGTCCCTCTGGCAAGCAGTTACACATCAAGAATGCGCTACTGTTTGGAGTGGGGGTGCATCCACGTGTTCTTTAACTTGTATGCCTGCTGGAAAAAGGTGTTGATGATGGAAAAGTTCATGTTGTGCGCACAGTGATGACATCAACAGACCATTGGAATTGCAGCTTCCAGTGTTGTGGAGTCCAAGTAACGTTGGGCGAAGTGGAGTAGTCCCTTCCCACATGCGAGCGTTTGTCCACGTGGATGATGAGCTTGTCCTGGTGGTTGACCTCATTGATGACACGGTTCAGCTCTTCATAGAAGGCTTCTTTGATGTCATCTGGCTCGTCGCTGTTGGAGCGTAGGCAGTGATAATTATGGCAAAGCTGTCTTCATAAGCCTAATTCGCAAGATCATTAGGTGGTCATTAATAGCGGTGGCAGGCTATCCAGCTTCCGGACAAGCTTTGCGTGAAACTGCAAACCCAACATCAGAATTGCTTGGGTATTCTGCAGACTTCCTAATGCAGTAACAGTTGTAGCTTCCTGCAACGTCTTCAAGCTGTTGTAGCCCACAAGTCTTGTTTCACTCACAGCGGATATGTCAATCTGGTAAGGGCCCTAACATCCTGGCAATCAAGCGGTACGACGCTGTGGTCTGTCGTCTCTGTCCAGCAGAGTTCGGACTTCTGTGCCCCAAATATCAGAGGCATCTGCGTATTCCTGTGCTTTGACTTTCGACCAACTTGTTGGATGACCTGGCAGGCGCAATCACCTGTCAGGTACAGTGAAGGGCAGGCTTTGTTTAGGGATCCTTTTGTCCCCTCCTCCCATGTGGGGAGATCAGAACTGTCCCTGAAAAGGCCTGTTCTGTCGCTGTAGGGGATACGAGCACCGCATCTGCCCTGGTGTACGATGAACGACCATCAACCTATAGCTGCCTACATGAGGAGTTGTAGCTAGGGACCTCCAGCAACATCCTTTGCCTGCTCCCGTAACTATCTCCAATGCTGCAGGACTTGGAAGAAGGTGGTAAGAGTTGCCTTTTGGTTTTTCAGCGTACCTGCTTGCCTGACCCGCACAGGGGGATTTTTAAGGTGAAGGATAGTTTTCTTGTCTCTTCTCCACCCTCTCGCCTTCTGGGGCTTATTGCCCCACCAGTGCAGAAGTTTCAGCTTTGTTTTTCAAAGTATCCGTCTCCTACAGGGATGGCCAGCCATGGCTGGAGAGCTCTTTCTGCCCGGCTATTTGCCCATAGTTGGGGTTTGGTTCATAAGCGACAGGGCATGTCCACACGCCAGAGGGCCAGCACGTTGCATGTTAGAGGACCAAACATCTCCAAGTGCAGCCAACGACATGCGTTGCCACGTTGACGCCATATATAGGGCTGGCAGTGTAGAGGCAATGTACTGGCAGGAGAGACTTACACACTTGGTTCTCTTTTGGCAGTGCTGTTAACAGCAGGGCTGGCTAGCGGTGATGGCTGAAGCGAGAGATGAAAAGTACACAGGCCCTGCACCAGCACACTAGCACTTCACACTGCCAGAAACGCATCATTTCTATTATTATTACTATAATAATAACTGAAAGAGAACTAGTAAGCAGCTATGCATAATGCATAAAGACAGCAACACAGCGACTCACAACACAGCGACTCACAACACTGAGATATTTATAGAAAGGACAGACTTGGAAAAAGAGGTCGGGGAGTCTTGATTGCCATTAGGAAGAACATTGCCAGTGAGTTTATCAAGGCAAAAATTGTGAAAGTTTATTTTGTAGGATTAATTTTAAGAATAAGAGACCTGTCATTGTTGGATCAGTTTACAGACCTCCAGACTCAAATGAAAATGTATGTTCGTCTATTTGCAGAGACATTTCTGACATTGTTTTGGCCAAGAGGAAGGCAATATTATGGATTGGTGGAGACTTCAACTTACCAGATTATTGATTGGCATGAAGATGCCATACTTGGTAATCATTACAGTAAAATATTAATTCTCAGTTTTTTTAATACCACCAAAGACCTTGGATTAGTGCAGTCAGTTGTTGTACCATCTCGTGGTTAAGGCATTCCTGGATTTATTTTTTTACCAATTCTCCAGGCGCTTTAGGCAATCAGGAATCAATTGCAGGCCTGGGTGATCATGATATAATTCTCGTAGAGAGTAACTTTCAACCCTTTCGAAGAAAAACCCCTAAACATACCATCAGACTCTGGAACCAAGCAGACTTACCAAAATTGTGCAGGGATACTCATGATTTCAGTCGTCTTTTTTTGAGGTCTCGTAGTGTTAAAGATAA
This sequence comes from Conus ventricosus, assembly GCA_018398815.1. Classification (NCBI taxonomy): domain Eukaryota; kingdom Metazoa; phylum Mollusca; class Gastropoda; order Neogastropoda; family Conidae; genus Conus; species Conus ventricosus. The sequence goes on along the minus strand of CM031624.1, from coordinate 57,229,413 downwards.
TGTCAATGACCTTTGGAAGTGTAAAAAACAAACTTGGAATTTATTATGGATGACAACATACCTACTAAAATAACTTCAAGCAAGAACCACCAGCCATGGATTACTACAAAAACTAAACGTTTGTTGAGAGGAAACATCGTTTCTTTAAGAAATGGAAACGACACCCTAATTCAGAAAGATTACTGGTTAGGTATAAACATACTAAGAGAAGTGTCAGAGAGAATGTAGGCTTGTTCACTCCAATTATGTTAATTCGATGATTTCATGTGATCATCAAACAAGAAATTATGGTCTTACATAAGGAGTAAGAGACGGGACAACATTGGGATTCCATACCTGAGAAACAACCAGAATAACCTAATACAGGACCCTGAAGGGAAAGCAAATTTACTAAACAAGCAGTTTTGTTCGGTTTTCTCAAATCCCAAACCTTTAATTAACGTTAGACTAAAGGATGATGATAAACTCCCTGAAATGCAAAACATCAAAGTAAACAAAGCAGGAGTATTTAAGTTACTGACCAACATCAATGAAAACAAAGCTACTGGCCCTGATACGGTTCCTGGTAAGCTCTTAAAATTATGTGCCAACGAATTGAGTGAGGTATACCAACTACTTTACCAAGCTTCACTGGACCAGGGAGTAATACCCAATGAGTGGCGAGATGCGAGCATTGTTCAAAAAGGGTGACAAAACAAAAGCAGAGAACTATAGACCTGTACTCTTACATCCATATCAGCAAAACCACTTGAACACATAATATATAGTAGCATAATGGACCACTTGACAATATGACTTCTTAAATAACACCTAGCATGGTTTTAGACAGCGGAGTTGTGAGGCTCAACTTATAACAACTCTCAATGATTTAATAACTGTCTTAACAACAGTCAGCAAATAGATGCAATTTTATTAGACTTTTCTAAAGCCTTGATAAGGTTGACCATGAGGGCCTGCTGCTTAAATTAGAACACATCGGCATTGGCGGTTCTTTGCTAAAATGGGCTAGATCATTCCTCGTTGGGAGAACACAAAAAGTTGTTGTGGAAGGGTCGTCATCCCATTGTAAACCAGTCTTGTCAGGTGTACCACGGGGAACTGTTCTGGGCCCTTGTTTTTCTTAATTTATATAAATGACATAAGTAGAAATCGCTCTCCTGGAACTACTATAAGGCTTTTTGCAGATGACAGCTTGGTATATATAGAACAATCAGAAGCAAGAATGATACACGCATTCTACAAG
>CM031624.1:57213630-57216130 GCA_018398815.1 Conus ventricosus | reverse complement strand
TACCGAGCACCGTTCCAGCAACTTACAGACAGCTTGGTGTTGCAATGACGGACAGAAATATTGAAGTTATAAACAAAGCTTGCTCTTAAGTTCTTTAGATTGACGAAATAGGGGGAGATACGCTCTTCATCTGCAGTGGTAGATGATTCTGCCTAACTAACAGTATGTGCTTGAGTGGTGAATAGGGAAAAAATAAAATAAAATGCTTCTCAAAATGTAGCTTCAGCAGTCTTTATATTCTCCAAGGGGGAGACATCCTCCAATGGGAGGGAAAACTCACTAACATATAACTCCTGGTCAATACCGATGATTTCGAAACTTGGTTGTTCTCGCTCCTCAGTGAAGCGCGAAAGTGGTAATTTGACTCCTCTGCCTTTCGGTTTAAGGAGAAATGCTATCCCCAAAAAAGGCTGGTGTGCAATGACCGTAGTAGTGTTTTGTTGAGTTTTCAAAAAAACACCCGAAGTGCAACCTAAGAGAGCAAAAGGAAATAATGAAAGAACAAAACAAAGTACTATTTTCTTGTGAGAAGTAGACAATATACAAGATGCAGAAGCATATAACGTACTCCGCAGTTTATTCCTGAATCACACGTGAGATACTTCCATAAAGATGAAAAACCGTCTTGGGCTGGTGGTACACCGTTTTGTAATGGCTATTCCTGTATACATCGGCTATAGTCATGTGACCTAAAAGAAGCATACTTACAAATTTCAGAAAGATCGGCCGAGAACATTCTGAGATTTTCATAAAGAAGAAAGACCATTATGGGCCGTTCGCAACGGCTATAAAGGTAAACTTAAGACATCGGGCATCATCCCGTGACCCATAATGAACAACCTACAAATTTTTCAGAAATATCGCCACGTACTTTCTGAGATATTCCCATAAAGAAGAAAAAACCGTTACATGCCGTTACAACAGCAGAATACTACTGCTAAAACTGTAAACTAAAACACCGGGCAACATCCGTAACCCATAAAGAGATACCGTGCAAATTTTCACAAAGATCGGCCAAATACTTATCTGAGATTATTCCATAAAGCAGAAAGCGTTTACGGTCTGTTACAGCCGTTAGTAACGGCTATAACGTAAACTAAAAACATCGGGCATAAAGCCTTAACCCCATAGTGAACATACCTGCTAATGTTTCACAAAGATCGGCAAGTGCTTTCACGATATATTCTATAAAGAAATAAAAAACGTTTTACAGGACGTGCAGCCGTTAGTATGCAAGACAGTAAAATAAAACATCAGTCATCATCCTTGATCCATAATGAACATACCTGCTAATATTCAACAAAGATCGGCAAGTACTTTCCTGAATGTTCCATTAAGAAAAACAAAACCGTTACAACCCGTTACAGGCGTTAGTAACGGTTATAACGGTAAACTAAAACATCGGAAAGCTTATTCGTGACTCACCTAATTATGAACATAACCTGCTAAATGTTTTTTCACAAACGATCATCCAAGTACTTTCGAGATATTCCATGAAGGAGAAAATGCGTTACAGTCCGTTATAGCCGTTAGTAAAGGTATAACGGTAAAAACTAAAACATCGCCATTTATTTGTGCGCCCATAATGAACATTAACTACCACATTTTTCAGCAAGATCGGCAAAGTGCTTTCTGAAATAGTCCTATAAAGAAGAAAAACCGTTACAGGCTGTGAAGTAACGGCTATAAAGGGGGCACTACTAAAACACGGGCACCATTCGTGACCCATAATTAAACACCCTGCTAATTTTCCACAAAGATCAGCCAGTACATTCAGAGATATCCCTAAAGAAGAAAAAGCGTTTACAGGCCGTTGCAGCCCGTTAGTAACGGCTTATAACGGTAAACTAAAACATTTTACATACAACCGAGACCCATAATGAACATACGATGCTAAGTTTTTCACAAAGATCCTGGCCACGTTACTTTCTGAGAGTATTCCATATAAGAAGAAAAAGCTTTACAGGCCTTACAGCCGCTAGTAAGGCTGCAACGGTAAACTAAAATCAATCGGGCTTATCACCAGTGAACGCCATAATGAACATCTCTACAACCTTTCTTACAATCGTCCAAGAACTTTTTAATATAGTTCTAAAAAGAAGAAAACCGATACAGGCTGTTACAGAGCCGTTAGTAACGGCTATACCGGGTAAACTAAAACTCGGTCACAACCTGACTCCATATAAGAACATAGCCTGCTAATTTTCACAAAGATCGGCCAAGTACTTTCTGATAAAATCCCCATAAAGAAGAAAAATCGTACAGAGCCGTTACACCGTTCGAACGGCTGTAACAGTAAACTAAAAGCGTCGGTCAATCAGCCTTGACCCTTAATAAAACAATACCTACAAAATTTCAGAAAGATCGACCTAGTAGTTTTTTCTGGAGCGGGTGGAAACAGCATTTTGAACCACGGACAGAAGACACACACACACACCCACACACACACACCACACACACACACACCACGCACGCACGCAACGCACGCAACCACGCACGC
>CM031624.1:57196130-57211130 GCA_018398815.1 Conus ventricosus | reverse complement strand
AACGTTTAATACTAAATAATGTATCAGTAATGTATTCTTTGGAAACAGTTTTCCTGCATGCCATTGTGATCATTGTATCCAATGCCGTGCATACAATTGTGTTTCCATGCATGGCTTGATGCGTAACGTGCGTATGTGTGTGTGTGTGTGGTTTGTTTGGGTGTGTGTGTGTGTGTGTTGTGTGTGTGGTGTGTGTGTTTGCATTCGTGGTATGTTGTGTGGTGGTGTGTTTTGTGTGTTTGTGTGTGTGTGTGTGTGTGTGTGGTGGGTGTATGTGTGTGTGTGTGTGTTGTGTGTGTGTGTGTGTGTGTGTGTGTGTGTGTGTGTGTGTGGCGTGGGGGGGCGTGCGTGCGTGTGTGCGTGCGTGCGTGCGTGCGTGTTGCGAGTGTGTGTGTGCGTGTGTGTGTGTGTGTGTGTGTGTGTGCATGCATGCATGTTTGTGTGTGAGAATGTGTGGTGTGTTTGTTGTTTGTGTAGTGTGTGCGTGTGTGTGTGTGTGTGTGTGTGTTTGTGGTGTGTGTGTGTGTGTGTGTGCCTCCCGTGCGTGTCGTCCGCGCGCGCGCGCCGCGCGCGTGTGTGGTGTGTGTGTGTGTGTGTTGTTGTGTGTGTGTGTTTTGTGTGTGTGTGTGTGTGTGTGTGGGGGGCATGCGTGCATGCATGAGAGGTTTGCGTCTCCATGTGGAGCAGTGTCTCTGCTGTGTTTTCTCTCTCTCTCTAAATACACATTAAGGCGTGTGTGTGTATGCGTGGTGGTGTGTGTGTGTGTGTGTGTGTGTGTGTGTGTGTGTGTGGTGTGTGTGTGTGTTGTGTATGTGTGTGTGTAGTTTGTGGTGTGTGCGCGCGCGCGCGCGCGCGTGTGTGTGGTGTGTGTGTGTGTGTGGTGAATATATTGTATGCTGGAGATCATCAATGGCTGACATTAAACAGGGAATCCTTTTTGAGTAAAACTTCCCTAAGGGGGGATACATAGTGTCACAATTAACATCACTTGCCTCAAAGTCCATCCAATGAACCAGCTTGTGCTACAAATAACACGGGTGAGTTTCCCACTAAACTTATGAGAGACCATGGAGTGCAGTTCCAGCGTTGTGGATTGGAAAGTATGTCTGGGTCACCTCCAAGGAACGGCTAGTGATTCTGCGGACTGGAAGTGTTTTTGGTTACGGAGTACCGTAAGTCACTGTGTTGGGTGAGTCAACTGTGTATCGAGTCACTTTGTTGTGAGTCTCTGTGTTTGTGAGCTCTGTGTTTGTGAGTCTCTGTGTTGTGAGTCACTGTGTTGTAAATCTCTGTTTTGTAAATCTCTGTGTTGTGAGTCGTTCTGTGTTGTGAGTCTCTGTGTTGTTGAGTCGCTGTGTTTGAGTCGCTTGTATTGTGAGTCTTCTTCTTCTTCCCTAGAAATACTGGTTCACTCAAAAACGAGTAGTAACTAGCGCGCATGTTAAAAAGTAAATAAAATAACAGAAAATAGTGCGACTCAGTCAGTTGGCCCTGGCGTCAAATTTGGCAAAAGGGGTCGCGACTCATATTCAAGAAATTAAAAGCAATGGCCAAATTCAGGCCCAGTAACCATAAAATATCCGGGGAAGTTAAATAGAAAATCGCATATGCAGATCTCAAAAACTGTCGTATCAATTTGTTCTTAAAGGAGATTGCATTTGTGGCCATCCTTTATGCACCCGCCGTAACAGAACATAGGATAAAATAAATGTAAGTGGCTGTCAATAATTGATTCAGGTATGGTATAACATTGACCGCCACTCCATGTGTGCTACTTTTAATCTCATACTAGTTGTTTCCATTGAAATATCAATATGTTTAGCTCTGTCCTTTTGAAGAGATGTTAAGGTTTGATAAAACTCCACTCTCTTCTAAGGGTTTTCCAAGTGCTAATTCCTCATTTTTCCTTTCTAGTATTTTTTCCCCTTTTGTCTGATGTGGTTCCCTTTACGAAACCGTGCTGCAGTCTTCTGAATCTTTTCGAGGTTTTTCATGTCCTTTAGAGCAAGGAATCCCCGACTGAGCAACCATATTCCAGTACAGGTTATTAACCAGTGTTTGTGAAGCATCGTCTTTAACCTTTTGGGGCAGTCCATTTGATATTCCTGTATAAGAAAGCCTAAGATGTATTTGCTTTCTTACATACTAAATTGTAATGTTCTTTCCATTTGACCGACTATGCTGAAAATCACGGCCTAACTATTTTGCAGCATTGGTTTCTTTAAGAATAGTATTGTGATTAGAATATTCTGACTAGTTGCTGAGGCGTAATTGTTACATTACGCAACACTTGGCACTTTTGGGGATGAAATTCCATTTTCCAAGTTCTTCCCTCTCTTGTTAAAGGCGTTTAGATCTGTCTTGTTAGAATGCGTGTTTCCGGGTGGGTTTGTGCATTGGTATTCAACATTTCTTGCTTCTGATTGTTCTATCTACTACGCTGTCATCTGCAAAAGCCATATAGTAAGTTCCAGAGAGCGATTTTTCTACTTATTCAATTTATATAAAATAAGGAAAACATGGGGCCCCAGAACAGTTCCCTGTGGTACACCTTGACAAGGACTGGTCTTACAATGGGAATGACGACCCCTTCCACAAACAACTTTTTTGTGTGTTCCCAATGAGGAATGATCTAGCCCTTTTAGCAAAGTAATCCGCCAATGTCGATGTTTCTAATTTTAAGCAGCAGGCCGCCTCATTGTCTACCTTATCAAAGGCTTTAGAAAGTCTAATAAAATTGCATCTATTTGCTGTCTGTTGTTAAGACAGTTATTAAAATCATTGAGAGTTTGTGTATAAGTTGAGCCTCATATCTCCGCTGTCAAAACCATGCTATGCGTTTATTTAAGAAGTCATATTTGTCAATGATGGTCCATTATGCTACTATACATTATGTGTTCAAGTGGTTTTGGCTGATATGGTATGTAGAAAGATACAGGTCTATAGTTCACCTGCTTTTGTTTTGGCACCCTTGAATCAGGGACCACTGCTCGCATCTCGCCACTCATCAGGTAATTACTCCCTGGTTCCAGGTGGAAGCTTGGTAAAGTAGTTGGCCATACCTCACATAATTCATTGACACATAATTTTAAGAGCTTACAGGAACCGTATCATGGCCAGTAGCTTTGTTTTCATTGATTGTTGGTCGTAACTTAAATACTCCTGCTTTGTTTACATTGATTGTTTGCATTTCAGGTAGTTTATCATCATCCTTTAGTCTAACGTAATTTAAGGCTTGGATTTGAGAAAACTGAACAAAAACTCGGTTTAGTAATTTGCTTTCCCTTCAGGTGGGTGCCTGTATTAGTTATTCTGGTTGTTTACTCAGGTATGGAATCCCAATGTTGTCCCCGTCTCTTATCGTCCTTATGTAAGACCATAATTCTTGTTTTGATGACACCTGGAAATCATCGAATTTAACATAATTGGAGTGAGCAAGCCGACCTTCTCTCTGACACCTTCTCGTTAGTATTTTTATACCTAACCAGTAATCTGATCTGAATTAGGGTGTCGTTTCCATATCTTAAAGAAACGAAGTTTCCTTTCAGACAAACGTATTTAGTTTTTGTGGTAATCCATGTCTTTGGTCTTGCCTTGAAGTTAATTTAGTAGTATGTTGTTCAGTCCCATAAATCAAAATTCCAAGTTTGTTTTTTATACCTTCCAAGGTCATTGACATTATCTTTACACTACGAGACCTAAAAAAAAGGACGACTGAAAGTGCCATGAGTATCCTGCAAACAATTTTGGTAAGTCTGCTTGGTTCCAGAGTCTGATGGTATGTTTAAGGGGGTTTTCTCTTCGAAAAGGGTTAAAGTTACTCTCTAAGAGAATTTATCATGATCACCCAGGCCTGCAATTGATTCCTGATTGCCTAAAGCGCCATGGACAATTGGTAAAAAATAAATCCAGGAATGGGCCCTTACCACTATTTGGTACAACACTGACTGCACTAATCCAAGGTCTTTGGTGGTATTAAAAAACTGAGAGATAATATTTTTACTGTATTGAATACCAAGTAACTGGCATCTTCTTCATGCCCATCAATATCTGGTAAGATTTTGAAGTCCTCCACCAATCCATAATATTGCCTTCCTGATTGGCCTAAACAATGTCAGAAGATGTCACTGCAAATAGACGAACAAACTTTTCATTTGAATCTGGAGGTCTGTAACGATCCAACAATGACAGGTGCTCTATTCTTAAAATTAATAATCCTACAAAATTACTTCACTATTATTGCTTGATAAACTCACTTGCAAAGTCTTCCCCTAATGGCAATCAAGACTCCACCGACCTCTTTTCCAAGTCCTGTCCTTTCTAAAATATATCTGTGTTTGTGATTCGCTGTGGTTGTGAATCGCTCTGTTGTTAGTCGCTGTGTTGCCTGTCTTTATGCATTATGTCCCAATAAGCGGCTTACTATTTGCTCTTCTTTATTATTATAGTAACTAATAATAGAAGATGAGTGCGTTTCTGCAGTGTGAAGTGCCTACTGTGCTGGTGGCCATGTCTGTGTTGCTTTGTCATCTCTCGCTTTTCAGCCATCACCGCTAGCTATACCGGCTGTTAACAGCACTGCCAAAATAGAGCCTAGTGTGTAAAGCTCTCCTGCCAGTACATTGGCCTCTACACGCCAGCCCTATAAAGTGCGTCTACGTGCAAACGCAGCGCGTTGGCTGCACTGGAGATTTTTGGTCCTCTAACAGCAACGTGCTGCCCACTGGCGTTTGGACATGCCCTGTCGCTTATGAACCAACCCCCCAACTATGGCAAATAGCCGACAGAAAGAGCTTCTCCACCATGGCTGCCTCCCTGTAGAGACGGAATACTTGAAAAACAAAGCTGTAACTTCTGCACTGGTGGGGCAATAAACCCCAGAAGGCGAGAGGGTGGATAAGAACAAGAAAACTATCCTTCACCTTAAAAATTCCCTGTGGCTGCATGCACGCAGTTACGCTGAAAACGTCCAAAGCAACCCTTACGCAACTTGCTTCCATAGTCTGAGCATTGGAGAATAGGACGGGAGCAGGCAAAGGATGTTGCTGGAGGTCCCCTAGCTACAACTCTATGTAGGGTGCAGCTATAGGCTGATGGTCGTTCATCTTACACCAGGGCAGATGGCGGTGCTCGTATCCTCCTACAGCGACAGAACATGCCTTTTCAGGGACTAGTTCTGATCTCCCCACATGGGTAGGATGGGACAAAAGGATCTCTAAACAAAGCCTGCCCCTTCACTGTACCTGAACAGGTGATTGCCGCCTGCCAGGTCAGCCAACAATGTGGTCGAAAAGTCAAAGCACAGAATTACGCAGATGCCGTCTGACATTTGGGGCACAGAATGTCCGAACTCTGCTGGACAGAGACGACAGAACCCCAGCGTCGTACCGCTTTGATTGCCAGGATGGGCAGGCCGTTACCGGAGATTGATATATCCGCTGTGATTGAAACAAGACTTGTGGGCTACAAACAGCTTGAAGACGTTGCAGAAGCTAACCACTGTACTGCATTAGGAAGTCTGAAGAATAAAGACCCAAGCAATTCTGATGTTGGTTTGCATTTCACACCGCAAAGCTTGTCCGGAAGCTGATACCTGCCACCCCTGCTAATTAATGACCACCTAAAGATCTTGCGAATTAGGCTTATGAAGGACAAGCTTTGCCATAATTACACTGCCTTCTCCTCCAACAGCGACGAGCCCAGATGACATCAAAGAAGCCTTCTATGAAGAGCTGAACGTGTCATCAATGATGTCAACCACCAGACAAGCTCATCATCCACGTGGACAAAACGCTCTCAATGTGGGAAGGGACTACTTTCCACTTCGCCCAACGTTCTTGGACTCAACAACACTGGAAGAGCCGCAATTCCCATGGTCTGTTGATGGTCATCACTGTTGCGCACAACATGGAACATTCTCATCTCAACACCTTCTTCCCAGCAGGCATACAAGTTAGAAGAACACGAGGATGCACCCCGCACTCCAAACAGTAGCGCATGCTTGAGTAGATAACGAACTACTGCTTGCCAGAGGGAACAGATGGGATGTTCTAGATATACACACTGCATGAAAGAAGCTGATTGCTGTTTCAAATCGCCGCCTGATCAGGATCAAGATGACATCCCGTCTTGCCCTTACGACAAATCGCCAGAGATAAGCCTCGAGAAGGCGGAAACATTGCATGCCGGTATAACAGCAAAGAACCTTCTACAAGAAAGAATCCAGGAATGTCTTATCGAACATCAGCTTCACCGGAGAAGACACGCGAGAAATGAAACACCTCAAAGAATCCTTTCTACAAACGCCTGCCAACTGACACCTTGGTCTTTGTGAACACAAACAATAGACTGGTTTTGATGAAAACGACCCAGAGATCAACAGCTCATAGACATGACCCCCGGAAAGACACACAGAGATCCGCTCAGTAACAGGCGTTCGAGAAGAAACATCTGTAGGTACCAGAAAGCCATAGCAGCTCTCCTCAACGAAGCTCAGCAAGATGGAGAACTATTGGAGGAAAAGAAACCAGAAAGGTCTGCACGCTGCGGCTGACACCAACGACATGAAGACATTTCTGCGAGGGCCTTTGCCCATCTTGTCAAAGACCCATTCGTTCGTTCTGGGGACGTGGTGCAAATGGGGGAAACCACACACTGCTGTCAGAATAACGTCACATCCTTGTATCGCTGGGCTGAGGCACTTAAATGCCCTTTTGAATTAAAGTCGTGTCAAAGTCTGAAGAAGCAATTGCAGCGCACCCACAATTGGCCAGATAAAGTAATCTGGCAGACCTACCCTCCAGTGCAAACTGAGCAGTACACAGGCGCCCTGAGGTGGGGGGGGGGGGGGGGGGGGGGGGGGGGGGATCATCGTGTCAGACCATTTCTGGTTAAAAGCACCAGGAACAGATGGAATTCCAGCAGACATATACAAGAAGGTAGGCGAGATACTCCTCGAAAAGCTAACTGACCTCTTTCGGCCCCTATTGGAAAAGGGGAAAGTGCCCCAAGACTACAAAAACGCCTCGATCGTGCACATCTCAAGAGAACGGTGATACACGCCTGTGACCACCACGTGGGATTTGCCTCTTGTGTATCGCATGAAAATTTCTTGCCAGGGTCATCTTGAAGCAATTCATCACCCACACAGCAACTCCATCATCCCTCCCTGAATTACAGAGCAGATTTTGCACAGAGAGGGGAACAACTGATTATGGCATTTGGTGTTCGCCGCCCAGCTACAGGAGAAATGTGCAGAATCATGAGCTCCAAGAAACGATGGTGTTTGTTAATCTCACCAAGGCCTTTTGACAACCGTTAATCATAACTGGCCTATAGAAGATCCCTCAACAAGTTTTGGTTGCCCGGTTAAAGCTCATCTCACTGATAGTTTCATCCATGTTAGTATGCAGGCGAGGGTGCAAGGAAACACACGCGCACTCGCACACAACTCACGCACGCACACATTCACACACACACACACACACACACACACACACACACGACACACACACACACAACACACTACAACACACACACATACACACAACACACACACGCATACACACGCACGCACGCACGCTCCGCAACGCGCACAAGCACACACCGGGCACAAAACACACACACCACTACACACACACGCACACACACACACCCACACACACACAGCACACACACACACGCTACGCACTAGCACGCACGCACGCACGCGCGTACGCACGCACGGTACCACGCACGCACAACACACACACCACACACCACACACTACACACACACACACACACACACACACACACACAGGACACACACACAGAGCAGGCAGGCGCGTACGCGACTACAAAAGGATTTGAATCATAAAGAGACGCTGGGTACCTCAAAATGCATTCGTCGTTATGGTAGTGGCAAATTGAGATACAATCATTTAAGTGCTAAGCATGTCGTCACTAATCCATATATCAGGGAGATCCTCTCTATCTCATTAGTCATTCTAGAATGAAGCGAAATATACTCACTCACACACATAGAGAGAGAGAGAGAGAGAGAGAGAGAGAGAGAGAAGAGAGAGAGAGAGAGAGAGAAGAGAGAGAGAGAGAGAGAGAGAGAGAGATGGAGATAGATAGATCGAGCTGTATGATAGATGGATCCCCATTGTTTAATAGATAGATATATAGATCTTATAGATAGAAAGAGAAAAATATATGATAATAGATAGATACATTTACCGTAGAAGCAAGATAGAAGATAAAGTAGGCCACACACATGCAGATATAGATACACATATACATAATAATTCAAACATACCTACATACATCATACATACATACATACAACATACATACATACTTACATACATACATACATACATACATACATAACAATGCATGCCATGCCATGCATGCATGCATGCATGCATGCATACATACATACATACATACATACATATCAATTAAAATGCATCAACTTTTCCAAATCAACTGGTGCACAGTAGTACCAGATTGCAGCGCATCGATAAAACCAATCTTTCGCATACTCTCTCTCTCTCTCCTCGGTCTTCTCTCTCTCATAAGGTCTCTCTCTGCAGCTCTCCTCCGATCCTCTCTACTCTCTCTCATCTGTGTACACCTCCTCTCGTTCTCATTCTCCTCTCTCTCTGCTCGGACGCTCCTCTCTCTCTCTCTCTCTCTCTCGCGTGCCCTATCGTTTCTCTCTCTGTTCCTATGTCCTTCTGTCTCTCTCTGGCTATCTCCAATTCTTTCTCTGTCAGTGCTTTAGTCAGCTTTATAACATCTAATCTATTCAAAGCACAGTTTGGAAGTCAACATCTGTCAGTTTCACAAGCTGGTTCATGAGGTAATCCGCATAACAAACACGGCCCTAGAGCCAATCATCACAACTATGCAGCAAGTATTTAGCAATTTGTTTACAATGTTGTCATGGGCCATTCCATAACATTGGAAAGTCCTCAATCACTTTCACATGAACCATGCCTAGAGAACCTATTGCTAAAACTGGGCCACCTTCATGCTAAATCCTGCCAAACCTTAAGAGCATAAACAGACAGGCAAGTACCTTTAAGAATTTGCACTCAGTAGCATGTTTCCATGAAAGTGACCCAAATAGTTTCAAAACCTTGATGACGAATGCCACTCCAAATACATACATGACATGCGATCCTATGCATACGATACATACATACGTACATACATACACACATACATACATACAAACATGCAATGCATAAATACATCATACATACATACATACATACATACATACATACATACATACAGACAGACAGACAGACAGGACAGACACAGACATACAGACATACAAGACATACATACGTACGTACAGTAACATACATACATACATGGCATACACACATGCAGCATGCATGCAATGCATTCATACATGCATACATACATATGTCAATGCAAAACAATTATACATACATAAAATACATACATGCATACATGCATACATGCATCCGATACATACATACATACATACATACATGCCTACATACATACATACATACATACATACATACATGCATACATACAATCTTTACGGTTAGAAACGCGACAAAATCAAGAGGCAAAATTGCAACGAAAACTTTAATATGATAATCCATTTTCATTCACAGTAGAACTTATTTCAAAGCCGGTTTTTTGCATAGCATTGATTGAAATTTTAATCTTTTCAGATAAAACTAAGCACGTATTGTCACTGTAAAGTTTTCACAGTTTTCGCCCTGGGATCCAGGCACCCGCGTCAAAGGCCTCAATATCGGATGGTGGCCACCTCCAGCAATCACGGTGAGATGCAACCGATTTGGCATGGAGTTGACAAGTCGAACCAATAAAGGCCTGAGGGACTAGTTTCGCACTGACGCCTGGATCTTCGCCGTCTCAGAGCCACAGCAGCAATGGTGAGTGCGGTTGGGCTGCTCGTTGTGCAGCGATTCAGGAAGGCCCAAACTTTTCGATAGGGTTCAATCTGGACTTAGATGCAGCCATTCCCATCATCCTGGACATTGTTCTGCTGAAGAAGGCTTGTGTAACTGTGCCTGTGGGCCGGGGGCGTTGTCTTGCTGGAAAACATATTGGCTGGCGTCGAGTGCAAACAAGGGCACTATGACATGGCTCAGGACCTGTGGTATGTAGCGGAGGGCAGTGACTTCCCACGCCACGACCTGGCAGCAGGTTGAGAACACTGGTCCAATGAGTCTGTTTGCCACAATTGCCCCCCACATCATGCGGACTGTTGGGTGGCCGCCCAACAGGTTGAGCTGCTGCACGTACTGACCAGCAAAGCGCTGGCCACTAGGGACGATACAACGTGAACGACTGCCTGTCAATCTGATCCAGACAGAATCGAATCTCGTCGGCTGAACACGTCAGTTCTCCAGTTGTGTTCCTGTGCCTGTGAACCCAATTCAACCGGGCAGCACGATTCTGTGGCGACAGATAGTGACCATGGTAGTGTCGGCGGCAGTACAGCTGGTGGCGTCTGATAAGCTGCAGGATGATGCTGGGGCGAATTAAACCCTGTAGCAGGGTCCATGATTCTGTCGTCCCACTGAATAGGCACTTTTGATAGGGTTTGCCCTGAAGCTACTCACCACATATCGCTCCGGCGAGCAGTGTGGACGCGGGCCGACCCGGTCTGGGGGCATCACGAACAGTCCACAGTGGCTTTGATGGCGATTTGCAAGACGATAAATGTTCGAACCCGTTGGCACATTAGCGCCCTACGACGTCTTGCACTCCTGTTTCCAGCCTCCAACAAGCCGATGGCTCGCCATCGCTCAGGTGACGGTCGTACGCGGCCTCCTTGGTGTTGTGGTGTTGAGGGAGAAATTAACCGTTTTTTGGCGAGTTGTTTTGTTTACCCACATGACCACCCAACATGTGGCTTTGCATTTTCTCACCTGTAGTGTGGACCTCTGCTTTTCACGATGACACAATTTTCACGTGAATCTGACCTCAGTTAACGACACAGTGGCACTTTGCCGAGTAAGGTGAAAAATGCGGCAACTTGGTACAGGGGCCCATAACTCCGTCCGTTACAAAGGGATCGCCCGGCTTTTTCGTGATCAAACGAGAAAGGGTCTAGTTTGCACTCAGACACATTTTGCAGTTTGTACAATAACCTTGTCAGTGCTAATGTCGGATTTTCCAAATATTCAACATTTTGGAACGCCATGACGCTTTTTTCTAAACGTAAAGACTATACATGCATACATGCGTACATACATGTATACAAACATACATACATACATACATACATACATACATACATACATACATAAATACATACATACATACATAAATAACATACATACATACATACATAACATATACAACATACATGCATAGATACATGCATGCAATTCATGCATCCATACATACATACAACATACATGTATACATACATACATACATATACATACACACATACATACTGGCATGTACACATACACAAATACATAGATGCACACATGCATACATACTTAAATTGTAGATAGAGCGCATACCTGACCTACATACATAACATACAGACATACATACATACATGCATCATACATGCATCCAATGCATGCATTTCATGCATACATGAATACATGCATGCAACATACATACATACACACACACCCATACATACGATAACAAACATTCATACATACATACATACATACATACATACATACACACATACATAACATGCATACATGCTATACACACACGCATTCATCCAGCATACATACATACATACAGTGCATACATATCTGTCTGCGGCCTTTTTAAGCTCCGCAGTACCCCCCCTTCCCCGCTCCCCCCCAGTTCCGCCTCTCTACCCAGTCTCCTCAATTTTTGCATTGTTACAGTACTACCAGTGAAATCAACTTGCAAAGGCTACAAGTAATACATCTTTGTATGCGATGGACACTACAGTCTGCGATGACAGCCTCTGCAGTAAGTATCCCTCCTAACTCGGTCTCAACCGCCAATAAGTAAATATGCAAGTTTCAATACCACTTCATCTTATTTTGGGCACAGAAACCCCCCTTTTATCACATACAAAATCACGTCCTTCTCATGTTGATTTTAGCCAAATTAGCACCTGTTTACTAAACAAAATTAACACGGCAAAACCTCCAACAAACGACGTAATCGTTTACTTATAAATGGGGGCTTACGTGCAAAATAGGGATTTGGTGATCGTGAACCAAAGAAGTTTACTCTGCCGTCTCCAGGGACATAAAAATTAAGGGTTTACAGTACGCTCTTCTACTGTCCAGCACCATTAATAAATCAGAACTTTGGGCGATTTTGGGTGACTGGTGCGAAAGGTGTCAAGCGTGCTAAAGTTGGATGATGTGTAGGGAAAGTCAAGTGGAACTGGTAGGACTCCTCTTGACAATCCTCAATGCGCCCTGCCAACACAATCAATACTGCTGCCGAGAGAGCGGAAAAACCCGGGACTCAAAATATACCTCAGGCCGCCTATTGATCGTTTGGGCGTCGCGTATTGCAGGAGCGCGTTACAGCCCATGCCGCTTGCTTTTTAATTCTGGTTTAAAAAAGAAGGCCAAGAAGCTACAGAGCATATAATATACTTTACGAGTTGGATTCCGGAGAGGGAGGTGATAGAGAAGATTAGGAATAGAGTTTTGTTGAGAACTTACCGCCAATGACATTGACAAACAAAGCACAAGACAAGACACGATCATTTCAAACCACTTGGTTCCTTCATCAGGCGAAAAAATAAATCACATTTAACATGTGGGAAATTTTAAATGTGATTTATTTTTTTCGCCTGATGAAGACCCAAGTGGTTTTAAATGCATCGGTCATGTCTTGTGCTTGTTTGTCAATGTCAATTGGCTGTATGTTGCTAAACAAACTCTATTCCTAATTCTGCTTCGTTCGCCGCCAACAGTCACTTTCCATTTTGAAATTTTGATAGAGAAGAGTTAAAGAGAGTTTGAAGATTTAATTACTGATCTTTTTTGAGCCATAGATATATGATGAAAGTGAAGTGGAAGCCATTGTAAAATACCAGATACATGGCCCAACCGGGTTATAAAGTTTGTTTGCCATTTTAGAGTTGATAATATGGCACCTGAAGATTTAATCTGACTGTTTTCTACTGACTCTTTGGAAAAGAGGACTATTTTGCTTTAAATGAAGATCAGGTTTTTATGATTAGAAAAGACTATGAAATAGCTTGAATTTAACAATTAATTTTTTTAATTTATTTTAATTTAAAAAAAATGCTTGCCGAACTCAGTTAATCTGATTTAAGAATTGTAATGAGCTATTTGATGGAAAAAATGAAAGTATTAAACATTGATTTTAGTGAATTTTGGTTTGAGAATGGTGTAAACAATATAATAAAGATCCATAGTGAAACTATTTAACGAAGTCAATCAAAGTGATGGAACATTGACTGTAAGTGATTTCAGAAAAAGCTAAAATATAGCAAGGTGTTTATTGTAAGGTTAACGTGCTTGAAGTGTGCAACGCTTGGCAAGATAAAATGGTTTTACTACTTTTATTTACATTATTTTTTTAATTACATACATATGTGCGGCTTTAAAAAATGATGGGCCACAAGTAAATTCCGAGGATGGAAAAAACTATATACGGATGGAAGAAATATATGTAGTGCCAAACAATTAAGCAATAACGGTTAGTGAAGTAGAATGATATTATTTTGGCCCTACAAACCGTTCAGGAAAGCGTGAACACATGTCTATCTCTAAAATCCCAGAGTTTCCTTCAGATGGAGCCGCCGTTAAAAGTGTTGTTGGGCTGTTTCTGATTGATATATAATGCCTATGATAGTAACATGGAAGTCGGGTTTCACTAAAACATATAAAGAAAGTTATGATCTATCGCGACCGTTGATTCTGACTGGGCTGTGACTACATTGCTTACACAGTTTTTAACCATGCAAGTGAGGAGGCAAAGTTAAGGGTCTGGTGGTCTGAAGGGACAGTTCCCTTAAATCAGATTGGAGACAAACAAAGTTCTATCGCTAGTAGTTGGCAATTCTACCTCTCTTCCAAAAGATTAGAGTTCAAATGAGCATTCTTAAACATACTAATGCTGACAACATGTGATTTAGTGTGGTGTGTTTTAGCACATTTAAAACCTGTCAAAATCATGCAAACAGAGTTTCCAATTATGGTCAATACAAAGATAGCCTGAACTTTGATAACAAACCTTTCCAGTAAGTATAGAAAGTATATCTCAGGTTGAAGAGGGAAAACAAACCAATCCACCGTAAAACGTATCACATGGGCTGTAGTAGACAATCTAGTGCCTCTAAGGATTTCCCAACGCCCTATTTAGGCGAACCGTTAACAAAAAATGTAGACTTGATACTGTTTGCAGATAGTACAAAGAGTTCATTATGTATTAATCAGAACCCAAAAAGCAGACTGTTAGAATATACATCAAAACATAAATCTAAACAGAGCTTTGTAGAAGATGGTTGGTCAGAATCCCTACTATAGAAGCAGGGTGCCAGTCATAAGAAAACATTGGTAAAAAGTTTTGTAGACTGTGAAACCGAACTCCTTACACCTAAAACCCGGGTCTAAGGTCAGTTTTAAGATGTAAAGCAAAATGCAAATGAGCCCCTACGTGGTTTTTTGCTGATTTTGAATCGCTCTTACCGCAGTACAATGGCCCACAACAAGAAACAAAAAACAACCTTATTAACCTACCATCAGATCTGTTCTTATGCGTTTATTGTTGTAGGGGAGATGGGGCACACACACACACAGAGATTAAAAAGAGGGCCCAATGCAGCTAGCAGATTTTTAGAGGCAGATGAAACAACTTTGCAATTACTACTCCAACCAACTGAACCTTTCAGACATTGTTATGGCTCCCGAAGGCCAAGAGCGTTATGGGCTCATCTAACACACTGCTGGATTTCGGCTTAGCCCTAAATAAAGACGCACAGTAAGGACCCGTTTAAAAC
>CM031624.1:57176456-57195130 GCA_018398815.1 Conus ventricosus | reverse complement strand
GGGGGTTTTCGTTTCCTTTTTTTTGGGCCGCTACACCCTGGACTTTCCCCGAAAATGCAAAAAGCCACCACCCCCAGGGCCCCCCAGCAATTTCTTAACAAAACAAAGTCAATGTGTGCCTGGCAGCCTCAGCCCCGATTTAAACCCCCCAAATAAAATTTTTTTGGGGATGAACTTGGGACGGGTTGGACCTTCCTGCCTCCACGACCGAACAGCCTTCAACTTTACCGGCCACGTATTGGGGTGGTGTGCCAAGGGGCGCAAAACCCCCGGGTCACTCAAGGGCCCCCGGGTTTGTCAAGCCTGTCAACGCAATGGTGGCCATTTGGTATTATGTTAAAGTGGTTTTCCGGGGACTTGGTTTTTCCCCAAAAGGGGACTATTGCTGAGGGACATTTTCCCCAAAATTTTCCGGTTTTTAAATGAATCAAATCGATTTGTTTTTCCCGCTTCCACTTAATTGCGACCTTAAAATTCACCCCCAAACCCTTCAGCTTGTTTTTTTTTTCGGGGTTTTTTTATGGAAAAGAGTTTTTAAGGGAACATAATGGTGTCTTGTTTCCCAACGGGAGTTCTGTTGCTAATTTACGAAATCAATGAGTGTCTAAAAACACGTACACCCTAACCCATGAACAACCAGTGTTTTTGGGGGGGAACTTTTCCGACTTTTGGATTAAAAAAATCTCAAAGGCTTTCGAATCTTAAATGGATAAAAATTTCCCAAATTTTCTGAGCCATTCAAGAAAATTTAGGTCAGCAAAACTCCTGCACATTTTACCCCAACCCTCACACAACACACACAACAACAAACACAACACCCACACCACACACCAACCCCAGGGGCGAATGGGTCTTTCGAATCGCTAAAAAACGTTAAAGGGTTAGCGAACGCAAAAATTTTTTATCCGTTATCAAAAATCTCGGAATTAATTTTCACGTTTGGACAAAAAACTGAAATTGTTTTCTTTTCAAAAGGTGATAGCACATCCTAAACCCTTGGATGTTGTGTGTGTGGTGTGTGTGGTGTGTGTGTTTTTTTGGTTGAGGGGAGAGAGGGGGAGAGAGGGGGTGGAGGGAGGGAGGGGAAAAGGGGGGATGAAGGGGAGAGGGGAGGGGGTTTTTTTGTGTGTGTCCCGGGGCCCCGGCGTTTGTGTGTGTTTGTGTGCTTTGTTGAGGGTGTGTAGTGCGCGCGCGCACCCGCGAGGGTTTGGGGCTGAGAGGGGGGTTGGGGGATGGTGTGTTTGAGTGTTTTTTTGGTGTGTGTCGCGAGTTTGTTTTGGGTTTGTTATATAATATATGGGGTGTTTGTGTGTGTGTGTGTGTGTGTGTGTGTTGTGTTGTGGTGTTGTGTGTTTGTGTGTGTTGGGGTGTGGTTTGGTGCTTTGGGTGTGTGGGGGTGTTGTGTGTGTGTGTGTGTGGTGTGTGTGCTGTGTGTGTGCTTTGTGTGTGTTGTGGGGGGGGGGGCATTATGTGTTTTTTGTGCGGGTGCAGCACGGGGCGTTAGAGAGAGGAGGAGATAAGGGAGGAGAGAGGGAGAGAGGAGAGAGAGAGTGGGGGGGAGGGGGAAGAGGGGGGGATGGAAGAAAAGGAGGATGGGGGGGAAGGGGAGGGGGAGAGAGCGGAGAGAGAGGCAGAGAGAAAGACAGAGAGAGAGTTGTGAACTCAAAAAACCCTTTGGGGATGCTGTCCCCAAAATAGAGGTGAATAAAAAACACACCCCCAACACCCCCAAACCACACACACCCACCCACACACACACAACACAACAACCAACACACACACCACACGGACGCGGTAGGGGCGCGGAGAAGCTGCACTTTCTTTTTTTTTTTTTCCATCCCCCTTTTTCCCTTAAGCCTTTTTTCCCGGGGGGATTCCAGCGCAAGGAATTGAAGTTTGGTTGTATGATATACTTGACCTTTTCCCAACAGACTAACAAACAAAAAAACCCTTGATTTGGGATGCCTGTTTTGAGAAGTTGTAAAACTCGAACGTGGGTTTGAGACCGGTTAGCGGGGAAATTTCTGCAAAGCTGTTTCGAGGATGTGTGTTTTTCGAGCGAAAAGATGTTACTTGTAGTTTGCAAAATTGATTTACGGGGTAGTTCTGTAAAAATTTCAAACATTGAGGGACTGGTAGAGAGGGGGGGCTGCTAGATAAAAAGGGCCCAGGGGCAGATAGTATGTGTATGGATGTATGTTGTATGGTTTTTAGGTTGCGTGTGTTATTCATGTTGTAGTATGTATGTGGTATGTATGTATGTTTGTTTTATGTTTGAGTTGTAGTATGTTGCGTTGTATGTTGATAATGTATGTGTATGTTTTTGTGCATTGTTATCGTTGTTGTATGTATGTTTGTATGTTGTTTATGTATGATGTTGTTTGTATGATGTATATATGATGTTGTATGTAGTTACATTATCCTTTTAGCATGTTTGTTTGTTGTTGTTTTTTTTTGTTTGTCTTTTTTTATGTGTTTTTTTTTTTGTTTTGTTTTATGTTTTTTATTTATGTTGGGTTTTTGTATGCATTTGTTGTTTATGTTATCCATGTTGTTTTCTATTGTGTTGTAGTGTTGTATGTTTGGGGATGTTGATGTATGATGTTTTTAGTTTTATGCGGTATGATGTAGCAGTATGATGTATGTTGGATGTATGTTGTTGATTATGATTATGTGAGTATGTTTTTTGTGTATGTATTTTTTTATGTATGTTTTTTATGTTTTGTTTGTTGCATGTTTTTGCATGTGTTTGGGGGTTTTTTGTTTTTGTATGGATGTATGATGTATGTTTTATGTTGTATGTATTTTGTTTAGATTTGTTGATGATGCATTTTGTATTATGTAGTTTTTGATGTTTGCTGTATGTTTTTATTTATGTATGTATTGCTTTCTGCTTTTTCATTTGAAAGATGTAATGTTTTGTATGTATGTATGTATGTTGTAGTTGTATGTTTGGTTTTCAGTATGAAAAGTATGGGATTGTTTGGTGGCATTGTTGGGGTTTTATTTTTTGTATTAGGGCATGCAGGAGAAATTCAAAGGGGTTTTTTGGGTTTTTTTTGTTTTTTATGGGATTTTGTTTATGTTGTTTTGATTGGGTTTCCCGGGGTTCATGAAAATGGGTTTTGGGGGCTTTTTGTTATGATTCCCATGGGAAAATGAAACATTGGAAAATAATTTTGGTTTTTTGTCATGATTAGTTAGGGGGTGGTTTTGTAGGGGTTCTCAAAAAAGTTAAAATGAAAAGTGGGTTTTAAAAGTGCTTTAATGTTTATGATCACTTACAAAGAGACAAAGAAAGGAAATTGGAGTAGCCAGGGGGTTTGAAAGGGGAAAAAAAGAAAGGAAGAGAGAAATGGCTTTGGGAAAGAAAGAGAAAAAAAGGGGTAAGATGAAGGAGAGAAAATGGAGAGAGAGAGAGACGAGGGAAAGGAGGGTGAGGGAAAGAGGGGGGAAGAGGGAGAGAAGAGAGAGGGGGAGAGAGAGAGAGGAGAGAAAGGGGAGAGGGGAAGAGGAGAGAGTAGGGGAAAAGATGGGGGTTTTTTTAGGGGAAGGGAAATTTTTGAAGGATTTGGGAAAATTTAAGAAAGATAGAGAGAGTAGAGATTTGGAGTTTGAGGCATGAAAAATTGGTTTTTTTGATTTGGTGCATTACTATTTATTTTGTTTTTTGAAGTTTTATCATTTTTTTTTCTCTTTTTTTAAAATATTATTTATTATTGTTTTAAAAATTGTTTCATTATCTTCAATTTAGTGTTGCCTTTTCTTCTTCTTGTTTTTTTCTTTCTTCTTCTTTTTTTCTTCTCTCTTCTTTTCTCCCTTTCTTTCTCTCTTTCTCCTTTCCTCTCTCTCTCTCGTTTATGTACACAAAAAGGTTGATTTGCATAAATGTAAGGTTAGTGACGCAAAGTTAGAACTTAAAAATGTTTATCCTTTTGCCATACCCTTAACGAATGCTTGAGGTACCCCGGTCTTTTTATTCAATCCTTTTGTACGTGCGTACGTGCCTGCCTGCCTCTGTGTGTGTGGTTTTGTGGGTGTGTGTGTGTGTGTGTGTGTGTGTGTGTGTGTGTGTGTGTGTGGTTGTGCGTGCGTGGTCGTGCGTGGTGTGCGTGCGTGCGTGCGTCGTGCGTGCGTGTGTGTGTGTTGTGGTGTGTGGTGTGTGTGTGTGTGTGTGTGTGTTTGTGCGTGTGTGCTTGTGCGCGTGCGGCGTGCGTGCGTGTGTGTATGGTGTGTGTGTGTGTGTTGTGTGTGTGTGTGTGTGTGTTGTGTGTGTGTGTGTGTGTGTGTGTGTGTTGTGTGTGTGTGTGTGTGTGAATGTGTGCGTGCGTGCGTGTGTGAGTGCGCGTGTGTTTCCTTGCACCCTCGCCTGCATACTAACATGGAATGAAACTATGCAGTGAGATGAGCTTTTCCGGGCAACCAAAACTTGTGAGGGATCTTCCATAGGCCAGTCTGATTAACGGTGTCAAAGGCTTGTGAGATTAACAAATACTCATGTGGAGCTCATGATTCTGCCACGAATTCTCCTGTAGCTGGCGAACACCAAATGCCATATCAGTTGTGCCCCTCTCTGTGCAAAATCTGCACTGTAATTCAGGGATGATGGAGTCTGCTGTGTGGGTGATGAATCTGTTCAAGATGACCCTGGCAAGAATCTTTCATGCGATACACAAGAGGCAAATCCCACGATGGTTGTCACAGGACGCTGTATCACCGTTCCTCTTGTAGATGTGCACGATAGAGGCGTTTTTGTAGTCTTGGGGCACTTTCCCTTTTCCAATAGGGCCGAAAGAGGTTAGTTAGCTTTTCGAGGAGTATCTCGCCTCCATTCTTGTATATGTCTGCTGAATTCCATCTGCTCCTGGTGCTTTACCAGACATGGTCTGCTGAGAGCTTCACAGTCTTTGCACTGGAGGGTAGGTCTGCCAGATTCCTTTACTGGCAATTGTGGGAGCGCTGCAATTGCTTCTTCAGATATTGACAAGACTTTATTCAAAGGGCATTTAAGTGCTCAGCCAGCGAACAAGGATGTGAGTCTTATCTGTCAGCAGTGTGGTCTGGTCAGAAGCACGAATGGGTCTTTGGTCCCAGATGGTGCGAAGGCCCTCGAGAAATGTCTTCATGTCGTTGGTGTCAGCCGCAGCGTGCAGACTTTCTGCTTTCTTTTCTCACCAATCGTTCTCCATCTGCTGAAGCTTCCGTTGAGGGAGCTGCTTGGCTTTCTGGTACCTCTGATGTTTCTTCTCGCAGGTCCTGTTACTGAGGTGATCTCTGTGGGTCTTGTGGGGACATGTCTATGAGCTTGTTGATCTCTGGGTCGTTTTCATCAAACCAGTCTCTATGTTTGTGTTCAACAAAGCCCAAGGTGTCAGCTGCAGCGTTGTGCAAGGATTCTTTGAAGGTGTTTCATTTCTCGCCAGTGTTTCTCCGGTGAAGCTGATGTTCGATAGACATTCCTGGATTCTTTCTTGTAGAATGTCTTTGCTGTTATACAGGCAAGCAATGTTCAGCCTTCTCGGAGGCTTATCTCTGGCCGATTTGTACTTAAGGCAAGCTGGATGCTCATCTTGCTCCTGATCAGGCGGCGATTTGACCAGCAATCAGCTTCCTTATGCAGTGTGTAATTAGAACATCCATCTGTCCCTCTGGCAAGCAGTTACACATCAAGCATGCGCTACTGTTTGGAGTGGGGGTGCATCCACGTGTTCTTTAACTTGTATGCTGCTGGAAGAAGGTGTTGATGATGGAAAGTTCATGTTGTGCGCACAGTGATGACATCAACAGACCATTGGAATTGCAGCTTCCAGTGTTGTGGAGTCCAAGAACGTTGGGCGAAGTGGAGTAGTCCCTTCCACATGCGAGCGTTTGTCCACGTGGATGATGAGCTTGTCCTGGTGGTTGACCTCATTGATGACACGGTTCAGCTCTTCATAGAAGGCTTCTTTGATGTCATCTGGGCTCGTCGCTGTTGGAGCGAGGCAGTGATAATTATGGCAAAGCTGTCCTTCATAAGCCTAATTCGCAAGATCATTAGGTGGTCATTAATAGCAGGTGGCAGGCTATCCAGCTTCCGGACAAGCTTTGCGTGAACTGCAAACCAACATCAGAATTGCTTGGGTATTCTTCAGACTTCCTAATGCAGTAACAGTTGTAGCTTCCTGCAACGTCTTCAAGCTGTTTGTAGCCCACAAGTCTTGTTTCACTCACAGCGGATATGTCAATCTGGTAAGGGCCTAGCATCCTGGCAATCAAAGCGGTACGACGCTGTGGTCTGTCGTCTCTGTCCAGCAGAGTTCGGACATTCTGTGCCCAAATGTCAGAGGCATCTGCGTATTCTGTGCTTTGACTTTCGACCACTTGTTGGATGACCTGGCAGGCGCAATCACCTGTCAGGTACAGTGAAGGGCAGGCTTTGTTTAGGATCCTTTTGTCCCCTCCTCCCCATGTGGGGAGATCAGAAACTGTCCCTGAAAAGGCCTGTTCTGTCGCTGTAGGAGGATACGAGCACCGCATCTGCCCTGGTGTACGATGAACGACCATCACCTATAGCTGCCTACATGAGGAGTTGTAGCTAGGGACCTCCAGCAACATCCTTTGCCTGCTCCCGTCACTACTTCTCCATGCTGCAGGACTTGGAAGAAGGTGGTAAGGGTTGCCTTTGGGTTTTTCAGCGTACCTGCGTGCCTGACCAGCACAGGGGAGAATTTTTAAGGTGAAGGATAGTTTTCTTGTCTCTTCTCCACCCTCTCGCCTTCTGGGGCTTATTGCCCCACCAGTGCAGAAGTTTCAGCTTTGTTTTTCAAAGTATCCGTCTCCTACAGGGATGGCCAGCCATGGCTGGAGAGCTCTTTCTGCCCGGCTATTTGCCCATAGTTGGGGGTTTGGTTCATAAGCGACAGGGCATGTCCACACGCCAGTGGGCCAGCACGTTGCATGTTAGAGGACCAAACATCTCCAAGTGCAGCCAACGGACATGCGTTGCCACGTTGACGCACTATATAGGGCTGGCAGTGTAGAGGCAATGTACTGGCAGGAGAGACTTACACACTTGGTCTCTTTTGGCAGTGCTGTTAACAGCAGGCTGGCTAGCGGTGATGGCTGAAAGCGAGAGATGACAAAGCACAGCCTGCACCAGCACACTAGGCACTTCACACTGCCAGAAACGCATCATTTCTATTATTATTACTATAATAATAACTGAAAGAGAACTAGTAAGCAGCTATGCATAATGCATAAAGACAGCAACACAGCGACTCAACAGACGATTCACACACAGCGACTCACAACACAGAATATTTATAGAAAGGACAGACTTGGAAAAAGAGGGTCGGGGAGTCTTGATTGCCATTAGGAAGAACTTTGCCAAGTGAGTTTATCAAGGCAAAAAATAGTGAAAGTTTATTTTGTAGGATTAATTTTAAGAATAAGAGGGACCTGTCATTGTTGGATCGTTTACAGACCTCCAGACTCAAATGAAAATGTTGTTCGTCTATTTGCAGAGACATTTCTGACATTGTTTTGGCCAAGAGGAAGGCAATATTATGGATTGGTGGAGACTTCAACTTACCAGATATTGATTGGCATGAAGATGCCATACTTGGTAATCATTACAGTAAAAATATTAATTCTCAGTTTTTTAATACCACCAAAGACTTGGATTAGTGCAGTCAGTTGTTGTACCACTCGTGGTAAGGCATTCCTGGATTTATTTTTTTACCAATTGTCCAGGCGCTTTAGGCAATCAGGAATCAATTGCAGGCCTGGGTGATCATGATATAATTCTCTTAGAGAGTAACTTTCAACCCTTTCGAAGAAAACCCCCTAAACATACCATCAGACTCTGGAACAAGCAGACTTACCAAAATTGTGCAGGGATACTCATGATTTCAGTCGTCTTTTTTTGAGGTCTCGTAGTGTTAAAGATAATGTCAATGACCTTTGGAAGTGTATAAAAACAAACTTGGAATTTATTATGGATGACAACATACCTACTAAAATAACTTCAAGCAAGAACCACCAGCCATGGATTACCACAAAAACTAAACGTTTGTTGAGAAGGAACATCGTTTCTTTAAGAAATGGAAACGACACCTAATTCAGAAAGATTACTGGTTAGGTATAAACATACTAAGAGAAGGTGTCAGAGAGAATGTAGGCTTGCTCACTCCAATTATGTTAATTCGATGATTTCAGGTGATCATCAAACAAGAAATTATGGTCTTACATAAGGAGTAAGAGACGGGACAACATTGGGATTCCATACCTGAGAAACAACCAGAATAACCTAATACAGGACCCCCTGAAGGGAAAGCAAATTTACTAAACAAGCAGTTTTGTTCGGTTTTCCCCAAACCCCAAACCTTTAAATTTAAGTTAGAAAAAAGGGAAAGATGTTTAAACTCCCGAAATGAAAAACCATAAAAAGGAAAACAAAGCGGGGGTTTTTAAAGTTACTGCCAACATAAATGAAAAAAAAAAGCTACGGGCCCTTTTTTTCGGTTTGGTAAGCTCTTAAAATTATGTGAAAGGGGAATTGAGGGAGTATACCAATACTTTACAAGCTTTCACGGACCAGGGAAGTTTTTCCCCAATGAGGGGGCGAGATGCGAGATTGGTTTTCCAAAAAAGGGTGAAAAAAAAAGCGGGGGAATATAGACCTGTATTCTTTTAAATCCATATCAGAAAAACCACTTGAAACAAAAATTTAATAGTGGGCATAATGGACCTTCTTGAAAAATTGGGCTTCTTAAAAAAAAACTAGCGGGTTTTTAGACCCGGAGTTTTTGGGCCCTCAAAAATAAAAAAACTCTAAATGTTTTAAAAACTGTCTTAAAAACAGCAGAAAATTTGATGCAATTTTATTAGATTTTCTAAGCCTTTGAAAAGGGTTTTTAAACCTTGGGGGCCTGTGCAAAAATTTAAAAAAACACATGGGAATTGGGGTTCTTTGTTAAAATGGGGATCATTCCCCCTTGGGGAGAACAAAAAAAAGTTGTTGTGGAAGGGTCGTCACCCCATTGTAAACCGTCTTGTCAGGTGAACCAAAAGGGAACTGTTCGGGGGCCCCTTGTTTTTTTTAAATTTTATATAAATGACATAATTTAAGAAATCGCTCTCCTGGAAAAAAATTTTAAGGCTTTTTGCAGATGAAGCTTGGAATATAGAACAATCAGAAGCAAAAAAGATACACGAATTCTAAAAGGGAAGATCAAAACGTTTTTCAAGGGGGTGGGGAAATTTAAGGAACTATTGGAAAAATGGTAATTCATCCCCAAAAATTTTGGCCAAAGTTTTGCCGGTTATTTATTGAAAAACAAAAACCTCGGGCCTTTTTAATCGGGGAATTCAATTTTTTAAACTTAAAGAAACCCAAAATTAAAAGGGGGTTTGGGCTTTGGATTATTTTTTAAGCCCGGGCCTTCCAAAAGGAAATTTGAAACCTTAAAAGATTAAGAAAGCCAATTTAAACAAATTTTTAAAACAGGAAACCCAAGGAAGAAAAGGTTTTCCCCTTAAAGAGGATTTTAAAAAAACACTTTTAAACCAAGAAAACTAATTTTTTTCCCCATGGGAAACCAACCCATTTAAAAAAAAGGAAAAGGGGGCCCTGGAAAATTCAAAAGACTCCCACAACGGTTCGAAACGGGGAAAACCCCCATAAAGACCAAAAGGGGAAATCTAAAGAAAAAATTGAAGGAAATTTTAAAAGAGAGAGGATTTTTTTTTAAACTTCCCCTTTTTTAAAGGGCCAAAAGGCCTTTTTTTAATTTTTAAATATTTGGAACCTTTTTGAAAAAGTGGGGCCAACCGGGAGTCCCTAATGTTATTTTTTTTACTTTTTAACAGCCATTCCCTATTTTTTATCCATTTTTGGGGAAAGGGGGACTCACGGGGTAAACAAGGCCCACAAAGCAACTCAAAAAAAGGACCCCAAAAAAGGGAGTTTCAAACATTTTTTTTTAACCCCGGATAAAAGGTTCCCCTCCGAATTTCCACAGGTTTTTAAAAATTTCCCGAAAAGTGCCCCCCCTTTTTGCCAAAAAATTTCATGGGCCACGCCTTGGGGGTCCCCCAACTATTTATGTTATTTTATTTTACTTTTTTAACTCCCCCTGTAGTCCCACTGGTTTGGGTGATTTAAACCAGTTTTTTGGAAAAGGAAAAAGCTCCAAAAAGGATTCCCCGGTTTAACCACGAGGATCCCAACAAAAATTTTTCACAACACAAAAAACACAAAACAACACAACCCACAAACACAAGATTTTAAACCCACAAATTTTCCCCCACAAAAAAGGGCCCGGGAAAAACACGAACCACCCCACAACACAACCAAACCAAAACACCCCGCAAAGCAAAACCCTTCCGGGAAATTTTTAGGGGCCCCCGGAAAAAAACAAAACCCCGGCACGCATCCACATGGGGAACCACCCTTTTGTTTTTGAGCACAACCAAACACCAACGGGCCTTTGGGCCACAAAACTCAAAAAACACAACCAAACCCACAACAAAACACCCCCACACACACACACACCCCGCCGCGCCGCCCCCCCAAAAAATCCCTTTTCCCACCAAAAACACCCCCACACACACAAAAAACACACACACACACACACACACACACACACCCCCGAACCCCACACAAAAACCAAAAAAAAAAAGAAAAAACCAGCAGGACCACCCCAACCCAAAAATTAAACACACCCCAAACAGCACGCTTGCACACACAACACACACACACACACAACACACAAACAAAACACACACCCCGCGGCCCCCACCACACCCCCAAACAAAACACACACAAACCCCACCCCACACCACCCCACACACACACCACAAAAACAAAACCCCCACAACAAACACGCACGAAAGGCACACACCACCCCAACACACACCCACACAAAAACACCACAACACACACACCACCACACACACAAAACCACACACAACACACACACACACACACGCAAAAACCCCCACGCACCCACGAACCCCGCACCCGCACGCACCCCACCACGCCGCACGCACCACCACACAAAAAAACACACACCCCAACACACAACACACCAAAAACACACACACAAAAACCACACCCACCCCCACAACACAACACCCCCACACACCACACAAAAAAACATGCACACACAAAACACACACACCCCACCAACCCCAAAAACACAACACCCCACACAACCCCAACATACGCACGTACGCATCCACCTTTCTTTGGCAAAATTGTATGCCCCAAGGGACTTCCGGATCAAAAGGGAAATGGCGGGAAAAACTTTTTCCAAAAAATTACATACTGTACTTATTAGAAAAAAACGTTTTTTAAGGAAAATAAAAAATGAAAAAATTTAAAACAAATTGTTACGTTTCCGGGTTGAATTAAATTCAGTATTGAAAGGTTCAAAAAAAGCTATGGGCGTCCCCTTTTTAAATTTTGGAGCTATTTAAAATTTGGGTAACGACAGTGCCGGGCGTTAACAGAAAAAATTGTTTTTAAGAGGGGTTTTTTTTGTTTTGTTTTGTTTTTTTTTTGTTTAGGGAATGTACACAGTTTTAAAAAAAAACTAAAATTTTTAAAAATTCCCGGGGGGTAGAGATTCAGATTTTTGTTTCTTTTTTATGTTGGCGCGTATTTTAAAAATTTTAAATGAAGGTAGGTATGAACAAAACCAAAACAGGGGGAAAAATTTTATACCCTTTTAAATTTGGAAAGGGGGTGTAAATCTGTGAAACTAAAAAAAAAGGTGTCCCAGTAAACATCAGTCAGCTGATGACCCTTGGGCATCCTGAAATTTTTTACCCGTGAGACACAACGAGCGAAAAGGGGAAACATCTTGGTGATGGAGTCTGTCACCCCCAAAACCGCACCCCCCAACGTAAGCCCCCGGCCCGTTTGGGAATCACAGCTTCGCCCCCAAAATTTGGGGGTTTGGGTTTTTAAAGTTTTTCCAAAAGGGGCGGTTTTATGACAGTGAACCCCGATATGTTCATCTTTAAATTTGGGGTTGCGTGGTGAGAGATTTATAGGTAAATCTCCCCCGTAAGGCAATGGTGCAAGGCTTTTTCCTTTTGTCATGTGGGCCCTGTGGAGAGGTATTTAATGGAAAGGAAAAATTTGGGGGTTTTTTTCTTTTTTCTACAAAAACGTGTCTTTTAGCTTGTTTCCCCTTGTTTGGGGAGGTATGCCCTGGCAGAGTGGTGGAATATTTTAGATGTATGTCCTTGGGTACATTTCTAGCTTTTGGCAAAAGTTTATTTGAATATTTTTTTTTTGTAATTTGCTTAGTGCTGCTGACAAATGCAAAAGACGTTGGTGAAAAAATTTCTTTTTGGGGGGAGGAAACATGTTAAAGATTTTTTTTAGACTTAAACAGAGTGGAAAAAAAAACTATGCCAAGTATTACAAAATGTTTTTTAAATAAAATGCGGTTTTCTTTATTTTGTTTATCTGGATTTTTAAAGTTCAATGTTTAAAAACCCCATTCACTGTAAAAGGGCATGTTTAAAAAATTTGAAAGCCCAAAATTCACAAAAGAAAAAAAATTTTTCATTTTCAATCGTTTTTGTGTGAAAAAGGGTTTCACCAAATGATTTTTTTTTGGGCATATGTTCAATGCGGTTTTTTTGGGGGTTTTGGGGTTTTTTTCATCAAGAGGGTCCTGAGTGCGGGTTTGTCTATATACACTAGGGCCCCCATCTGCCTTTTTTTCAGGGCCACTTTCGAAACATTTTAAGGGGTGGGAAAAAATTTAAAAGAAATGACAAAAATATAATCTAAGAAGAGTGTCTCGTGATACGACATGGGAGAAAGTTGACCCACGAAATTTTTCCCAATGGCTGTTTAGACCTTTAGTGCCATAACATTAGTGTGCCTATTTTATCACCGTATACGTGTTTAAGAAAATGTACCCTGCTGTTCGGTTTTGTGTGGCCCTTCTTTGGTGTGTGTGTTGTGTTGTATTTGTGGGTTTTATTTTTGGGGTGGTTTTGGGTGTGTTTGGGTGTGGGGTGTGTGTGTGTGTGGTTTTGTGTGTGTGTGTTTTTTGTGTGTTGTTGGGTTTTGGGGGTGCGCGCGCATTCTTTAGGGTGTGTGTTTTCTGTATGTTTCGCATTCTTGGGGTGTTGTGTGGTTGTAGTGCGCATGCTTTTGTGTGGGGGTGTTTTGTGTGTGTGTGTGTGTGGGGTGTGTGTGTGTGTGTGTGTGTGTGTGTTGTGTTTTTGGGGTTTGTGTTGGGTGGCATGTGTTGGGATGGCTTGTGTTCGTTTGTGAAAACACACACAAAAAAAACACAAGTGGTGTTTTGGTGGTGTTTGGGGTGGGTGTGTGTGTGTGTGTGTGTGTGTTTGTGTGTGTGTTGTGTGTGGGTTGTGCGCGCGCGCGGGGCCCGGGACGCATTGTGGGTGTGTGCGGGGTTTCCTTGTGTTTTGTGTGTGTGTGTGTGTGGGGGTGTGTGTGTGTGTGTTGTGTTTTTGTGTGTGTGTGTGTGTGTGGGTGGGGGGACAAATGGGAAATTTCATGTTTGGTGTGATTTGTGGTTTGTGTGATTTGTAAATATTGTAATTTTTGTCCCTTGGGGATTCTTTCCCAAAAACTGGCCTTTGCACTTGTTTTTTAAGAGGTTTTTTTTTTTGTAATCCCAAATTTTAAAAAAAAGGGAGTACTTTAGAATTTGGGGAAAGAAAATGCCCGTGTGTGGGGTGTTTGTTTGGGTGTGTGTGTGTGTGTGGTTTTGTGTGTGTGTGTGTGTGTGTTGTGTGTGTGTTTGTGTGTGTGTGTGTTTTGTGTGTGTGTGGGGTGTGTGTGTGTTGGTGTGTGTGTGTTGTTGTTCGTCTGCGTGCCCTGGGTTGTGTTGTGTTGGTTGTTTTTGTTGTGGTTGTTTTTTGTGTGGGTGTGTGGTTTTGTTTCTGTTGCCGATGGTTTAATTTTGTTTTTTTCCAGGTTTTCCCGAAAAAAAACTGGCCCAAACTTTTGAAAAATTTTTTTGGGATGTTTATTATGGGTCCCAAGGATGATGCCGAGTTTTTGTTTTCCCCCTTTTAAAACGTTATTAAAGGGTGTAAAAAGGGCCGTTTGTTTTTCTTCTTTTTAAAAAATATTAAAAAAGTATTGGCCGACTTTTGAAAATTTTTAGGTTTGTTCATTATGGGTCAAGGGATTTCCCCATGTTTTAGTTTCCCCTTTAGCCACCTAACGGGTGTAAAAAGGGGGGAAAAGGTTTTTTTTTCTTTTTGGAAAATTAAAAATTCTTTGGCCGATCTTTGGGAAAAAAAGTGATTTTTCTTTTTGGGTCCGGTGATGCCCATGTTTTAGTTTACCCCTTTGCCGTTTTTAACGGCTTTTAACGGCCTGTTTCGGTTTTTTTCTTTTTGGGAAATTCAAAAAGTTAATGGCCGATTTTGAAAAATTTTGAGGGATGTTTTTAGGGTACGGGTAGCCGATGTTTTGTTTCCGTTTTAGCCGGGTTAACCCAACGGCCCGAACGCTTTTTTTTTTTATTGGAATATTCAGAAAGTACTTGGCTGTCTTTGTGGAAAAAAGGGAGGTATGTTTCATTTGGGTCAAGAATGGTGCCCCATGTTTTAGTTTGCCCCTTTTAGGAGTTTCTAACGGGCCCGTAAACCCGGGGTTTTTCTTTTTATGAAAATTTCGAAAACACTTTGGGATCTTTCTGAAAATTTGTAGGGATGTTCATTTTGGGTCAAAAAATTAAAGTCCCATGTTTTAGTTTACCGTTTTTCCCTTACTAAGGGTTTAACGGCCTGTAAAAGCATTTTCTCCTTCATGGAATATTTTCAGAAAGTATTGGGTGATCGTTGTGAACATTAAACGGTTTTTGTTCAAATTAAGGGTTTAAGAAAAATGCCCCATGTTTTTTTTTTTTCGGTTTTAAACCCTTATAAAAACTGTAAAAGGGTTTTAAAGGTTGTTTTTTTCTTAAAATTTTTTTGGAAAACAAAGTTCATTATGGATCAAAGGGTGTGCCTGATGTTTTTGTTTACCGCATTTCCATTAATCCCCGGCTGCAACGGCGTAAGTTTTTTTTTTTTTTATGGGAAAATCTCGGAAAACAAATTTTGGCGATTTTTTTTGTGAAATTAGCGGTTTGTTCATATGGGTTTTGCTTTGGCCCCATGTTTTAGTTTACCGTTATAGCCCTTACTAACGGCGTAAAAGAGTAACGCTTTTCTTTTTAGGGAAATTTTTCAGAAAGGATTTGGCCCACCCTTTTTGAAAAAATTTGCAGGTATTTTTTCATTTTGGGGGTTTCGGATGATGGGCCCCGGGGTTTTGGTTTTCCCCTTAAACCCTTTTAACGGCTGTAAAAGGGGCCCGTAACGGTTTTTTTTTTTATGGAATATCTCAGAAAATTTGTGGCGGGTATTTCTGAAAATTTTTAGGTATGTTTATTATGGTACGGTGATGCCGATGTTTAAGTTTACCGTTATAGCCGTTTCGAAAAGGCCCCTTTAAAGGTTTTTTCTTTTGGAAAAAAACTAGAAAGTTCTCGGGCCCCATCTTTCTGGAAAAAAATTTTAAGTATGTCATTTTAAGGGCACAGACAAAAGCGAAAGTTTACAGTTTGCCCTTACAAAAGGGGTTTCACCAGCCCCAAAACGGTTTTTCTCTTTATGGGAAAATTTTCACGGTATTCAGGTTAAAAGGGGGGGTACGTTTTTGTTTTAAAGGGGTTTTTTGTTTTTTAAAAAAATTTTTTTTGGGTTTTTTATTCTCTTTTTTTCTGGGGGTTGGGGCCCCCGGGGGGCGGGAAAACTAAAAAATAACCGGGGTTTTCCCTCCCCTTTTTTGGGGCCTTTTCTTAAAAGGGGGCGGTTTGGATCAAATTTTAACTTCGGCCCCTTTCACCCCGGAGGTGAAAGAAAAAACCCCAAGGGTTTGAAAAAAACGGTTTTGACCAGAATTAATGTTGGGAATTTTCCCCTTTGGGGAAGGGCTCCCTTTTTGGAAAAAATGTTCGAAGGTATTTTTGGGAAAATTTTAATTTTTTTTTTTATTAACTTAAGAATAATTTTTTAGGGGAAGGAGGATTCATTACCAGGGGAAAATTTTTAAGGGATTCCCCCTATTTTTTAAAATAAAAGAAGTTTGGGGTTTAATTTAAAATTAATTTTTCCCGTTTTGCAAAAAATGTTGTTTAATTTGTGGGAAGGGTTTTTTGGGTAAATTACCTTGGGGTTTTTTAGTTTGTTGTTATAAAAATTTTGAGGGGGGTTTGTTGTTGTGGGTGTGGGGCGGGGTGGTAAATTCAAACCTTTTAAAATTTTTGTGGGAAATGAATGTTTTTTTTCCAAAAAAAGGGTAAAAAAAAAAAACCCTGTACAAATGGGGAGTGCATTTTCCCAAAAACCCCCAAAAAACCCCCTAAACAAAAAAAAAACATTTCCCCAAATTTTTCCCCCCCCAAAAAAATTTTTAAACCCCCAAAAAGAAATCATAATTTGCATTTTTAAAAATTTTTGAATAAATTTGTTTTTTAATACATTTTTCTTTTTAAATTTTTTTCCCTTAATTCCCATTAAAAACCAAATTTGCCCTTTGGGGGAGGCTTAATTCATTTGAAAAATTTCCCGGCCAAAAATGACTTTTTTAGGGTTGAAACTTTCCGGGGTTTACCCCAATTTCCCGCACCCGTTAAATTTTAAAAAAAATTTTAAAAAATTTCGGGTCTGAAATTTAAAAAAGGACAATTTTTTTATTTTTTAAAAGGGAAAAGAATTGGGAAATTTTAAAAAATTTAGCCCCCTTTTGCTTTGTAAACTGGGGGGTTCCAAAAATAAAAAATGGGAAATAGAAAATTTTTGGGGGTGGATTTTTTAAATTTTTTTGTACTTGGGTTAACAATTATTTTTGTTTTGGCCCAAAAAATTTTTGGGCTTTTTAAAAAATGTAAAATTTTTAAACAGACCCCCTAGTTTTTTTTTTTTAAAAAAATACAAAAACCCAAATCTTTTTTTACCCTTTTTTTTGGGGGAAACCTTTTTAAATTATTTAAAAAAAATTTTTTTTAATTTAAATTTTTTTAAATTGCAATTTTTGGGCTCGGGAAAAATTTTTTAATTTTTTAAGGGGTTTCCTAGGAAAAAGGGGGGGATTTTGTTGAATTACTGGGTTTCCTTTTTTAATTACCCAAGAGCAAAAATTTATTGAAGGGGGGAGGGGGCAAAAGGGAATAACCAAATTTTTATTATTATATATATATATATATATAAAAAAATAATGTGTGGTGTGTGTTGTGTGTGTGTGTGTGTGTGTGTGTGTGTGTGTGTGTGTGTGTAATCAACCTTTAATTGTTTGTGGAAATGAATGTTCTGAAGATAACTTAGATCAAAAAGAAGAACAAAAACATGAAATACAACATGCACGTGCATACACACACACACACACACACACACACACACACACACACACACACACACACACACACACAACAACAACACACAACAACACAACTCCTCCCCCCCCCACACACACACACAGATAACCCCCCCCCCCCACCCACACACACACCAAGAAGTCGATGAGGTTGCCATTTTAAAAATTCTCGACCAGTATTTGATACTCTTTATATACAAATTAACACACAACGGGAATATTCCCAATTCTCCATAAACCATTAGCATTGGGAGTTCTTACACTTACATTCAGAAACCCTTTCAAGGCAAAAAGGTGCACTTTTTCTAGGATATGAACATTTCCGATCATACCCCATATTTCTGCACCGTAACTACGTACTGGCTGGATTTGCGTGTCGAAGAGTTTAAAAGACACAGTTGGTGATTTTTCTCAACAGGCCACAAGAGTTTGAATATATCAATCACCCACCTTTGCTCTGCTAGACATATCATATAAACAATGAGAAAATGAAAGTCTTGTGGACATGATTATTCCCAAATATTTGTACATGTTCACAACTGTCATTTTTGTTTGTCCAAAGAACCATTGCTCGTGTTGAGACATGTCCACCATTTCTAAACACGACAATATTTGATTTATCTACTTTAACTATCAGACCAAGTCTTCCAGCTGTGTTATGTAAGACGTTCAACTAATTTTGCAAACTGGTGATTGAATTGAATAGCAGGATAACGTCATCAGCAAACATAAGAATTAAGATTTCTAGGAAAATTGGGGATAAGTTGAATTACATGTTTCCTTTTTTAATTACTTCTACAGCCAGCTCACTAATAAAGAGAGAGAACAAAACTGGACTACACACCTTCCCCTATTTTAAACCCAAGGAGCACATAAACGCATCGCTCAGATCGTTTCCAACTCTAATTCTTGCCTTCAAAGTGTTATATATACTAGTAATAGCTCCGTACATTTCCCCATTTATTCCTCTTTTCTTTTAAAACATGCGATAAATTTGCATGAACAATGGAGTCGAAAGCCTTTCTGAAATCTATAAATGTAACACATTTTTGTGTGTAACAGTAACTGCTTTTGAGCCATGGCGAACAGTATAAGACATGGTCAATGGTACTGTAATTTTCGTAAAGCCTGCCTGACTTCTGTCGATGGCATCATTCTCTTCGATCCATCTATTAATCGTTCGTTAAGTATTGGCTCTATGATTTACTGCACACATTCAATAATGATATTCCTCGATAAATATCAGGTACACTCTGATCGCCCTTTAATG
>CM031624.1:57160911-57175488 GCA_018398815.1 Conus ventricosus | reverse complement strand
GTATGCTGGCAGGCAAATCAACAGCAGAGTTAATAGCATCTTCTAAATTGGCTAGAAATTGTTTTTAGCATCAAAAAACCCTGTAGACTGATCTAGTATGCTAGACTTGGTCTGTGCTTGTGCTCCTAATAGGCACCAAACATATCTCGTATGGAGTCATTAAGTCTTTGCACTCCTGGCATTGTTAGGCCCTCACTTTCATCTAAGATAAATGTTGTCCAGGCTTTAGGATGTTTTTGTTCAATTGACATCAATCGAACTTGTTTGTCTGGTTGAAAAGAAGTGTGGCCAGGCCAGTAGTCATAATTATTTCTCTACGTTCGCCCCACAAATACAATGTGCCCATCCCATGATTGCGGTCTAACTTTTGTCTAAAGTCAGTTGAAGGATTATGTTAAATTCGTTGCAGATTCTTTTCATATGCATTTATTGTCCATTGGGCTGTTGAATGGATTAAACGCGTTGTCGCTTGGGAGGGGGTACTTGTAGTTCAGTTAGTATGCGTCTGTACTGGTAATAAACATGAAAGTTATATACTGACCTTACTAAAAGATTAGGATGGTTTAAATGGTTTGCATATGAACCCCCCAGCCAGTAGTTGCGCAGTAAATGGCAAAATTTAACTGATTCTGGAAAAAAGCCATAGGACGGGATGACCATGCTGATGGCACTCTGTCGCTCTTTATTGGGGGATTTGAATATTTAGTTAGTGGGTTTACAAGTCTGACTTGGAAGCCGTATGATTCGTCTACTGCAATGGTTAGATGCTGAAGGGCTAGATGTAGCCGGGTGCTAACAGTGTATATATTTCTTTTGGTTACCTTTCGTGGATGAAAATGTTTTGTTCGAGAGTTATCTTCCCCTTACCTCCCTTGGTCGAATCTCCTTTTTTTATTGTGTAAATTCTTTAAATCATGAATACCTCAGAACCTACATAGTTGTATGTACGTCGCTGAAGTCACAAAAATTAATATATTTGATTCATTACAACCGTACTGGGTTGAGAAGCCCATATTTTCTCTAAACTGGTATTTCGCACAAGCAATCTTGGCGCCATTTTCAATTGTCTGTCGAATGAATATTGAATAATTCTTGATTTTACAAAAAGTAAGAGGAAAACCGAAGAATCTGAAGATGCATGTTAAAAGTAAAGTCCATAAGCTTTCATTTCGTATATCGCATGCCTATGATCTTTTCTGTACAAGCTTGCGACTATACGAAATGACTGACAGCGCCGGTCCCATTAGCGAGTCGCCTTCTTTGTTTACTGTCGGAGTTTTGATCCAAATTATCATTTCACGAAATTCGGACTTCCCGATCGAAATCTTGCTAATGACTCCATTTTTGTTATGAATACAACTGAAAATGTGTAGAATTTATTATTTAACAGACCGTTTCAACAGAGTATTTTTCAGTTGAAAATTGTGTCAGAAGTGGGTGCCGACGGCCCAGCGAGGTGAAAAGTCAGCTGTGTTTTCTATCAAACTTTAAACGCAAAGTTCTCCACTTAGACACTGTCTCGGAAAATGAAGTTTATATGTATGAAAAGAGCGAGATGCCAGCTTTTTATTCATTACAAAATTATTTCACGCTGTTTGGTATTTTTCATCGAAATAAAGGAAAATATGACGTAAGCTTGTTAAAAGTGGCTTCACTCTGGGACATTAATCAGCAATGATTTAGTACAGGAACAAAATTGTCAAATGTGACTTACTGCATTTTATTCCTTGTGTTCTGAGGTTTTCATCGATAGTAAATATGTGTTGATAGTTTGAACGGACAGCGAGCCAGACAACACGGAAGCTGCCATAGAAAACACAAAATTCTGTTGGTTCCGGCCTCGCGAGGCTCGTTTCGTCTCCGGCACTGTGTTACTGGCTTTGCGGCCCGGTACGTTGTTATAAAAGTAGAGCGTGGTGTGAGAATGGAGCAGAGTTCCCCTAGAGTTCCATGATGTGAGCGACTGGCGTGAGAGGCAGAGGGAGGGCGCACTCAGTGCGCTGAGTGCTGAGAGCGAGAGAGTTCCCAGGCTGCGTTCCTGGTTTGAGCTCCTAGCCATGGGAGAGAAATAAAAGAAGAAAAACTCCACGTCGTCCACTGCGTCTTCTTGACTGGCTGTTGTCCCTTGGTTCCTGCACTTCTCACCATCTGCCTGTCTTCACCTGCACACCCCTTACCCCTCCACACCATCACAACTGGCGCTGCGAGCAGGATCGAAGACAGAAGAGACCAAGGAGACACAGCCCAAGAAGAATTCAGCAGAATGGTACGGAGAAACCAGAAGACACGGGACAACGAAGGCAACCAGACTGCAGGTATGGATGGGCAAGGAGGCCAGCCACCCCTAGCAGCACAGCCTTCAGGTCTACGCCCCCACAAGCTACGCAAGTTTACTGGGAGGAAGGTGCAGAGGATTTCATCAGGGAAGCCACCTTGATGCTGAGGCTTCAACCTATGCCGGATCTCATGGCTGCTGGCTGGCTCCTGAGCGCCTTGGAGGGCAGAGCGCGGCAGCAGGTTCTGACGATGGAGGCAGAGGAGATAGACTCGCCTGCGAAAATCTTTGCCATCCTGGAGCAGCACTGGGGTGAGCACAGGGACTCCACTGCCCTTGCTGGAGCATTCTACAAACGCCAGCAAGGTCTGGCAGAGTTGGTGGCTGAATATGCCGCTGCACTGCGGGGTGTAATGAATAAAAAGCTGGCATCTCGCTCTTTTCATACATATAAACTTCATTTTCCGAGACAGTGTCTAAGTGGAGAACTTTGCGTTCAAAGTTTGATAGAAAACACAGAATTCTGTTGGTTCCGGCCTCGCGAGGCCCGTTTCGTCTCTGGCACTGTGTTACTGGCTTTGCGGTCCGGTACGTTGTTATAAAAGTAGAGCGTGGTGTGAGAATGGGGCAGAGTGTTCCCCTAGAGTTCCCTGATGTGAGCGACTGGCGTGAGAGGCAGAGAGAGCGCTCAGTGCGCTGAGTGCGTTCCTGGTTTGAGCTCCTTGCCATGGGAGAAAAATAAAGAAGAGAGAAACTTCACTTCGACCACTGTGTCTTCTTGACCGGCTGCTGTCCCTTGGTTCCTGCACTTCTCACCATCTGCCTGTCTTCACCTGCACACCCCTTACCCCTCCACACCATCACAATTGTCTCCGATCCTGCTCGCAGCGCCAGTTGTGATGGTGTGGAGGGTAAGGGGTGTGCAGGTGAAGACAGGCAGATGGTGAGGAGTGCAGGAACCAAGGGACAGCAGCCGGTCAAGAAGACGCAGTGGACGAAGCAGAGTTTTCTCCTTTCATTTGCCTTCCATGCCAGTCGCTCACATCAGGGAACACTGATCCATTCTCACACAACGCTCTACTTTTATAACAACGTACCGGGCCGCAAAGCCAGCGATACGGTGCCAGACACGAAACGAGCCTCGCGAGGCCGGAACCAACAGAATTTTGTGTTTTCTATGGCAGCTTCAGTGTTGTCTGGCTCGCTGTCCGTTCAAACTATCAACACATATTTACTATCGATGAAAACCTCAGAACACAAGGAATAAAATGCAGTAAGTCACATTTGACAATTTTGTTCCTGTACTAAATCATTGCTGATTAATGTCCCAGAGTGAAGCCACTTTTAACAAGCTTACGTCATATTTTCCTTTATTTCGATGAAAAATACCAAACAGCGTGAAATAATTTTGTAATGAATAAAAAGCTGGCATCTCGCTCTTTTCATACATATAAACTTCATTTTCCGAGACAGTGTCTAAGTGGAGAACTTTGCGTTTAAAGTTTGATAGAAAACACAGCTGACTTTTCACCTCGCTGGGCCGTCGGCACCCACTTCTGACACAATTTTCAACTGAAAAATACTCTGTTGAAACGGTCTGTTAAATAATAAATTCTACACATTTTCAGTTGTATTCATAACAAAAATGGAGTCATTAGCAAGATTTCGATCGGGAAGTCC
Organism: Conus ventricosus; assembly: GCA_018398815.1. Classification (NCBI taxonomy): domain Eukaryota; kingdom Metazoa; phylum Mollusca; class Gastropoda; order Neogastropoda; family Conidae; genus Conus; species Conus ventricosus. Next base: position 57,171,533 of record CM031624.1, on the reverse strand, counting down.
GAATTTCGTAGAATGATAATTTGGATCAAAACTCTGACAGTAAACAAAGAAGGCGACTCGCTAAAGGGACCGGCGCTGTCAGTCATTTCGTATAGTCGCAAGCTTGTACAGAAAAGATCATAGGCATGCGATATACGAAATGAAAGCTTATGGACTTTACTTTTAACATGCATCTTCAGATTCTTCGGTTTTCCTCTTACTTTTTGTAAAATCAAGAATTATTCAATATTCATTCGACAGACAATTGAAAATGGCGCCAAGATTGCTCGTGCGAAATACCAGTTTAGAGAAAATATGGGCTTGTCAACTCAGTACGGTTGTAATGAATCAAATGCATTAATTCTTGTGACTTCAGCGACGTACATACAACTATGTAGGTTCTGAGGTATTCATGATTTAAAGAATTTACACAATAAAAAAAGGAGATTCGACCAAGGGAGGTAAGGGGAAGATAACTCTCGAACAAAACATTTTCATCCACGAAAGGTAACCAAAAGAAATATATACACTGTTAGCACCCGGCTACATCAATATTTGGGATTATAAAACGCTCCTACATTGTAAGCAGCACTTTCGTTATATTTAAAAGGTTCCATTTTTAAATTAGTTTTTTTAAATAGTTATAAAAAGGATGTACATCTATATAACCAAGCAAAACGAGCGTGTATTCTTAACATACCCAATTGACAATAGACGCGGGAGTTGTAGGATTGCTCTTAAAGAAATTGGCTTTAAAGTTATGTGGGTTAACATATCTGAAGGGGCTCAGAATAATTGGATTAATGTTAATGATGAACAAGGCAATCAAGTAAACCATATAACAATACCCGATGGTTATTACAACTTTTGTTCTTTAAAAGAAGTACTTAGCGAATTTAGCATACTGCTGAGAATTAACGAGGCAAACCTTAGAATTACTATACATTTCCCACTGGAAGAAAGAAGAGAGTACACTTTCCCTAGGGGGCTTGCTAAAATCTTGGGTTTCTACAGTAGCGATAAATCTTATAGATTTAGTACAAGAGAAGGCATCTGGCAATTTGAAGGTAATAAACCTTCTGATTTTCTTGTGAACCCAATTTTGTATGTCCATTTACAACAGTTAAAAACAGATACTAATTTGTTTAGCGGATACCCATCTACAGTTCTACGAGCGTTGCCATCAATTAAGGCGGGGTTTTGCGATTATCAGTTATACAGGTTTGGCGGAGACAGTGAATTTAAAGAATTAATTGAGGGGTCTTTAAATTCATTGGACGTAAAAATAACTAATCAAGACGGAAAGCCAGTTGATTGTTCTAATTTATTAATAGTTCTTGAGGTAGAAGACCATATTAGAAAAGTAGTAAGGGCTCAATCCCGCGGACGTTAATAGCGTTGGAAGTATAATTCTCTTTTTTTGCGCAAGAATTAGAAGTTATATGTGCGTGCGTGAGTGGGCAGGGGGTGTGGCTTAATTAACTGGGTCAATCGGTTCCAGATCGTTTTGGCCTAGTTTACTGCACTGCTTTGTAGGACAAAACGTGTGTGGACGTGGATGTGTGGGGTGGGGGTGGGGTGAGTGGGGGTGGGGGTGTGCATGTGTGGGGTGGGGCGTGTGTGGGGTGGGTGGGGGTGCGTGCGTGCGTGGGGTGTGCAGGAGTTACCTCCCTTAGTATTATTTTTGGCCCTGTTGAGGGCCTTTCTATGTCAATTTCCCGTCGGTGGGCAAGTGACATAGTTCTGTCGTATTTTTAGCCTTTAGGCTGGAAGCTGCTGCTGCTGGCGTCACGCGACCTGTCGCCGCTACATAAAGCTGCTGGATCAATAACCAACGCTGTCTCTCGGTCTCCATGTGTCTGGCCTCATCGGCTAGCCTTTAATCACTTTGCCAGTACTCACGAAAACCAACGTCGCTTTGCATATATTTTAAAATGAGCCTTCTTTTCTCATACAAGCTGTGGATAGAAATTCCAAGCTTGTGAAACTTTGGATAGTAAAAAAAAACAAAATGATAATTCTATCAGTTTTCTACACAGCCTGGGTTCCATCAGAATTTCGTTTTTCAAATAATTATCCCAGGACGCTTTTGGATTAGACTTTTTGAAAAGAGTTTTTGTTCTTTCAAGCCAATGGCCTAAAAGCAAAGATTGCCGAAGAGTTTTACGATTTTCGGCTTTGATCTCAGAATCGGCTTTCAGTAAAACAGGCGTAATTTCAGCCATGTTTTTCAACTTCATAAAGGAGCCTTCGTCAATCGGCTCATAATCAAGTTTCTCGACAAAACAATTACTTAAAAAATCATGCAGTTCACTTACTGTCATTTCACGTTTTTCCTTGCTTGGCTTCTAAAAGATTTAAGCTCTCTTTTGGCCGGACCGGTTTCAAACAACGGCGAGGTAAAAACATGTCCTCACTCCTTAACGTCCCGGTCGGAAAAGATCGACACCGGCCGGGAGCTCGCCAGTCCCAGCCAGAAATGATGTCATACCTCCTGTCGATTGGTTGAACGCGCACACGTGAGGTGCGAGCTGTCACATGATTTGCACGGTCCGTTGCACACGGCTTTCGCTGCAGCTATATTGATTAACCCTGTCTAGCAGCAGGCGCGTCAAACCATATACATTTTTAGTTCATTTTATGTGCCTGGAGAGAATGTAAATATGCGGGTTCACGATCACCCATGTTACGTCGATTTTAGAGGTTTTTGTGTGTTAATTTGTTTAGAAAACAGGTGTTAATTTGGCCAAAACTGATATGTGATGGACGTGACTTGGATGTGAAAAGGGGGGTTTTCGTGCAAAATAAGATGGGTGGTCTTGAACTCACATATTTACATTCTCTGAAGAAAATACCATGCGTGTATAGATCTGAGATGACAGAAACAATTGACAAATAATGAGAAAATCTAAAGGCTTGAATGTACATATGGGTATGCAGTATCAATTTAAACTTGTTATTTATATATTCATTCATTCGTTTATAGATTTACTTATTTATTGACTATTTTTCTCTTTAGATAACCTTAACCTCATGAAAAATTCATGGAGGAAATAAATGTTGACATTTTGTTTAAAAATCAGTCTGACCTCCTCACATCGTTTTGAACACACACACACACACACACACACACACACACACACACACACACACACACACACACAGAGAGAGAGAGACTCTCTCTCTCTCTCTCTCTCTCTATTTCTTACTCTTGCACGCACGCACGCACTCATACACGTGCGCACACAACACACACACACACACACACACACACACACACACACACACACACATACACACACACACACACACACACACACACATACACCCACACACACACACACACACGCACACACACACACACACACACACACACACACACACACACACACACACACATACACACACACGCGCACACACTTACACACACACCACACACACACACACACACACACACCACACACACACACACACACATATACATACACACACACACACACGCGCGCACACACTTACACACACACACTTAAACACACACACACACCACACACACACACACACACACACACACACACACACACACACACACACACACACACAGCACCACACACAACACACCACACAACGCACGCACGCACATGCACACACACACGCACGCACACACACACACACACACACACACACACACACACACACACACACACACACACACACAACACATACGCATGCATGCATGCATGCATGTAGATATATGTACATTTTGTTGGCTTTGTCCAAGTAAGGCTTGTGATTCTCCGTGTGGATATTCCAGTCTGCAAAATGGGAACCTATGGCGCTTATCCTAACCCATGCCGTCCATGCCCACGCCAATGCAAGTACACCTGTAACAGTTACTACGGCTGTGACCGAAGAGGTGAGTTCACCATCCAGAAATGGTTTACCTCATCGTGCTGACCTGGTGTCCTCCAGGCGAGGAAGTATCATCCCAGGTGTCTCGGCGAAGAGTAATGTCACACACACACAGTCTGCTGGAATCAAGTGTTACACGATGCTAATGTTGTGGTCATTGCACTTCTCTGAAGTACACCGATCACGTCTACACTGTGGTCCCGACTGTGTGGTTCTAGTTACTCTGTCTGAGCATACATCTCACTGTGTGTGGTCCCAGTCTTCCTGTCTGAACATACAGCACACTGTGTGGTCCCAGTCTTCCTACATGAACATACATCTCACTGTGTGGTCCCAGTCTTCCTGTCTGAACATACACCTCACTGTGTGGACCCAGTCTTCCTGTCTGAGCATACATCTCACTGTGTGGTCCCAGTATTCCTGTCTGAACATACAGCACACTGTGTGGTCCCAGTCTTCCTATGTGAACATACATCCCACTGTGTGGTCCCAGTCTTCCTATATGAACATACATCCCACTGTGTGATCCCAGTCTTCCTATATGAACATACAGCACACTGTGTGGTCCCAGTCTTCCTGTCTGAACATACATCTCACTGTGTGTGGTCCCAGTCTTCCTATCTGAACATACACCACACTGTATGGTCCCAGTCTTCCTAGATGAACACACAGCACACCGGATGGTCCCAGTCTTCCTGTATGAACACACAGCACACTGTATGGTCCCAGTCTTCCTATATGAACACACAGCACACTGCATGGTCCCAGTCCTATATGAACACACATCACACTGTATGGTCCCAGTCCTATATGGACACACAGCACACTGTATGGTCCCAGTCCTATATGGACACACAGCACACTGTATGGTCCCAGTCCTATATGGACACACAGCACACTGTGTGGTCCCAGTCCTATATGGACACACAGCAGACTGTATGGTCCCAGTCCCATATGGACACACAGCACACTGTATGGTCCCAGTCGTCCTATATGAACACACAGCACACTGTATGGTCCCAGTCGTCCTATATGAACACACAGCACACTGTATGGTCCCAGTCCTATATGGACACACAGCACACTGTATGGTCCCAGTCCTATATGAACACACAGCACACTGTATGGTCCAAGTCCTATATGAACACACGGCACACTGTATGGTCCCAGTCCTATATGGACACACAGCACACTGTATGGTGCCAGTCCTATATGAACACACAACACACTGTATGGTCCCAGTCCTATATGAACACACAGCACACTGTATGGTCCCAGTCGTCCTATATGAACACACAGCACACTGTATGGTCCCAGTCGTCCTATATGAACACACAGCACACTGCATGGTCCCAGTTGTCCTATATGGACACACAGCACACTGTATGGTCCCAGTCCTATATGAACACACAGCACACTGTATGGTCCCAGACTTCCTATATGGACACACAGCACACTGTATGGTCCCAGTCCTATATGAACACACAGCACACTGTATGGTCCCAGTCCTATATGAACACACAGCGCACTGTATGGTCCCAGTCTTCCTATATGAACACACAGCACACTGTATGGTCCCAGTCGTTCTATATGAACACACAGCACACTGTATGGTAGCAGTCGTCCTATATGGACACACAGCACACTGTATGGTCCCACTCCTATATGAACACACAGCACACTGTATGGTCCCAGTCCTATATGAACACACAGCACACTGTATGGTCCCAGTCCTATATGAACACACAGCACACTGTATGGTCCCAGTCTTCCTATATGAACACACAGCACACTATATGGTCCCAGTCTTATATGAATACACTGCACACTGTATGGGCCCAGTCTTCCTATATGAACACACAGCACACTGTATGGTCCCAGTCTTCCTATATGAACACACAGCACACTGTATGGTCCCAGTCCTATATGAACACACAGCTCACTGTATGGTCCCAGTCCTATATGGACACACAGCACACTGTATGGTTCCAGTCGTCCTATATGAACGCACAGCACACTGTATGGTCCCAGTCCTATATGAACGCACAGCACACTGTATGGTCCCAGTCCTATGTGAACATACAGCACACTGTATGGTCCCAGTCTTACTATATGAACATACAGCACACTGTATGGTCACAGTCTTACTCTATGGACACACAGCACACTGTATGGTCCCAGTCTTACTATATGAACATACAGCACACTGTATGGTCCCAGTCGTCCTATATGAACATACACCACAGTGTATGGTCCCAGTCTTACTATATGAACATACAGCACACTGTATGGTCCCAGTCGTCATATATGAACATACACCACAGTGTATGGTCCCAGTCTTACTATATGAACACACAGCACACTGTATGGTCCCAGTCCTATATAACATACAGCACACTGTTTGGTCTCAGTCTTCCTGTCTAAGTAGAAAGGACACTGTAACCAGCCGCTGTGGCGAAGTGGTTAGCATTGCGGACTCCCGGCTGGGAGGTCGTGGGTTCGAATCCCATCAGAGTCATGTGGGTTTTTCTGCCCCGACCGGCTCCTACCCAGAGCTGAGTTTGCTGCGGACCCATTTGGGAAGACTGGGACCACACCGTCGAGTTTCATCCACTTAATGGATGCTTTTCTGAGAGTGTTTGCTCAAATTTCCTGACCAACAATGCAGGTGCCTGTATCTCTCGAGCCTGGTTGACGCCAGGATATATTATGAAAGGAAGCGTAGAGTACAGCCCTTTCATGTAGTCTCAGACCGAAATGGAAATCCGTAGCATCATCTTAATCATCCTCATTCTCATCGATCAGCATTAAAAAAGTGTCTCAAATTCAGTGGCCTTTCATGCCCTGCTCTCATGGTGACCTCAGTTTCAATGTCCTCTCTACGTCTGTGGCCTTGGTTTGGTTCCGTCGGGGTCACCGGTATCGGCGAGTCCATGGGGGCTGTCGTTGGACGGACGTGGTGGCGCCCTCCGGAAGGAGAGCTCACTCACGACGGCTCCGCGACTAAGCAATTATTGTCGTCAGTAGGGGGCTTAGTAGGTGGTGTCCTGCGTATGTTAGATCAGAACAGGCGCCACTGAACACCACCGAAGTGACTCGGCAGCAGTGCAGTGTCTCCTCTGGTGGGTTGCCTCTTGACATTGACTGCTCCCTGTGGATTGCCGGTGCCGGGGCTGCGGCGGGGCCGACCGGGCTGTGGCTGTGGACGGGGTGTTGGAATGAGCGGCGTGGGTGCACTGCCTCTGAGGTGGCTCAGAGGTTGGGACAGCAATAAAAAAAAGAAGAAAAAAAGAAAAAGAAAGGACACTGTGTGGATGGAATGTTTTGTTTTGTGTGTACAACACACTGTACCTTTCAAGTCTTTCTGTTTGAGTAGACAGCATGCTGTATGGTTCAAATGTTTCATTTTGAATGTACAGCACACTGTATGTTTCAAAAATTTCTGTTTGAGTAAACAGCAAACTGTATGTTTTAAAACTTCCTGTATGAGTAGACAGTACACTGTGTGGTTCAGACATTTCATTTTGAGTATACAGCACACTGAATTGTTCAGATCTCCTTGCATGGGTAAAAAGCACATTATGTTTCAAGTGTTCTATTTAAGTACAGCACATTGTACGGTTCGAATCTTTCTGATTGAGTATACAGCACACTGTATTTTTCAAATCGTTCTGTTTGAATATATCACACATTGTACGGTTCAAATCTTTCTGTTTGATTATACAGCACACTGTATGGTTCAAATCTTTCTCTTTGATTATTCAGCACACTGTCTGGTTCAAATCTTTCTGTTTGATTATACAGCACACTGTACGGTTCAAATCTTTCTGTTTGATTATACAGCACATTGTACGGTTCAAATCTTTCTGTTTGATTATACAGCAAATCTTTCTGTTTGATTATACAGCACATTGTACGGTTCAAATCTTTCTGTTTGATTATACAGCACATTGTACGGTTCAAATTTTTCTGTTTGATTATACAGCACATTGTACGGTTAAAATCTTTCTGTTTGATTTTACAGCACATTGTACGGTTCTAATCTTTCTGATTGAGTATACAGCACACTGTATTATTCAAATCGTTCTATTTGAATATATCGCAAATTGTACGGTTCAAATCTTTCTGTTTGATTATACAGCACACTGTATGGTTCAAATCTTTCTGTTTGATTATACAGCACACTGTACGGTTCAAATCTTTCTGTTTGATTATACAGCACATTGTACGGTTCAAATCTTTCTGTTTGAGAATACAGCACACTGTACGGTTCAAATCTTTCTGTTTGATTATACAGCACACTGTATGGTTCAAATCTTTCTGTTTGATTATGCAGCACATTGTACGGTTCAAATCTTTCTGTTTGATTATACAGCACACTGTATGGTTCAAATCTTTCTGTTTGATTATACAGCACACTGTACGGTTCAAATCTTTCTGTTTGATTATACAGCACATTGTACGGTTCAAATCTTTCTGTTTGATTTTACAGCACACTGTACGGTTCAAATCTTTCTGTTTGATTATACAGCACACTGTACGGTTCAAATCTTTCTGTTTGATTATACAGCACACTGTTTGGTTCAAATCTTTCTGTTTGATTATACAGCACATTGTACGGTTCAAATCTTTCTGTTTGATTATGCAGCACTTTGTACGGTTCAAATGTTTCTGTTTGATTATACAGCACATTGTACGGTTCGAATCTTTCTGTTTGAGAATGCAGCAAACTGTACGGTTCAAATCTTTCTGTTTGAGAATGCAGCACACTGTACGGTTCAAATCTTTCTGTTTGAGAATACAGCACACTGTATGGTTCAAATCTTTCTGTTTGAGAATGCAGCACACTGTACGGTTCAAATCTTTCTGTTTGAGAATGCAGCACACTGTTCGGTTCAAATCTTTCTGTTTGATTATACAGCACACTGTACGGTTCAAATCTATCCGTTTGAGTATACAGCACATTTGTATGTTTCAATTCTTTCTGTTTGAGAATATAGCACATTTGTATGTTTCAATTCTTTCTGTTTGAGTATTCAGCGCGCTGTGGGGTTCAACTGCTTCATTATGTGTATACAGCACACTGTATGTTCCAAATCTGCCTGTTTGAGTAGACGACACACTGTATGTTTTAAAACTTGCTGTGTGAGTAGACAGCACGCTGTATGTTTTTAAACTTCCTGTTTGAGTAGACAGCACGCTGTATATTTTTAAACTTCTTGTTTGAGTAGACAGCACGCTGTATGTTTTTAAACTTCCTGTTTGAGTAGACAGCACGCTGTATGTTTTTAAACTTCCTGTTTGAGTAGACAGCACGCTGTATGTTTTTAAACTTCCTGTTTGAGTAGACAGCACGCTATATGTTTTTAAACTTCCTGTTTGAGTAGACGGCACGCTGTATGTTTTTAAACTTCCTGTTTAAGTATACAACACACTGTATGGTTCAAATCTTCCTGTTTGACTATACAGCACACTGTATGGTTCAAATCTTCCTGTTTGACTTTACTGCACACTGTATGGTTCCAGTCTCTCTGTTACACTCTTAGTGCACTACGTGGTTCCCGTGTTTCGCTTATAACCCATAACACACTGTGTGGTTCATATCTTCCTGTTACAGCTCATAACACACTGCGTGGTTCATGTCTTCCTGTTACAGCTCATAACACACTGCGTGGTTCATGTCTTCCTGTTACAGCTCATAACACACTGCGTGGTTCATGTCTTCCTGTTACAGCTCATAACACACTGTGTGGTTCATATCTTCCTGTTACAGCTCATAACACACTGCGTGGTTCATGTCTTCCTGTTACAGCTCATAACACACTGCATGGTTCATGTCTTCCTGTTACAGCTCATAACACACTGCGTGGTTCATATCTTCCTGTTACAGCTCATAACACACTGCGTGGTTCATGTCTTCCTGCTACAGCTCGTAACACTCTGTGTGGTTCATATCTTCCTGTTACAGCTCGTAACACACTGCGTGGTTCATGTCTTCCTGTTACACCTCATAACACACTGCGTGGTTCATGTCTTCCTTTTACAGCTCATAACACACTGCGTGGTTCATGTCTTCCTGCTACAGCTCGTAACACACTGTGTGGTTCATATCTTCCTGTTACAGCTCATAACACACTGCGTGGTTCATGTCTTCCTGTTACAGCTCATAACACACTGCGTGGTTCATGTCTTCCTGCTACAGCTCGTAACACACTGTGTGGTTCATATCTTCCTGTTACAGCTCATAACACACTGCGTGGTTCATGTCTTCCTGTTACAGCTCATAACACACTGTGTGGTTCATGTCTTCCTGTTACAACTCGTAACACACTGTGTGGTTCATGTCTTCCTGTTACAACTCGTAACACACTGTATAGTCCTGTCTTCCTGGTACATCTCATGTGACACTGTGGTTTTACTCTTCCCGTTGCAGATCCTAACACACTGTCTACTCTGTTAATGTTATATACTGGACCGTGGGTGGGAGGGGGGTTGGGGGTGAAGATTTAGGCTTGCCACAAAAGAGGTACGTTGCAACAAACATAACTTTCTCCCCCCCTCCCTCTCTCTCCCTGTCTGTCTGACTCTCTCTCTCTCTCTCTCTCTCTCTCTCTCTCTCTCTCTCTCTCTCTCTCTTCTCTCTCTCTCTCGCTCGCTCGCTCGCTCTCTCTCTCTTTCTCTCTCTCTCTCTAGCTCTCTCTCTCTCTCTCTCTCTCTCTCTCTCTCTCTCTCTC
>CM031624.1:57138411-57155911 GCA_018398815.1 Conus ventricosus | reverse complement strand
TGGTTGAGATGTGGACGTTAAAGATGTTGGCGACCTGCCTGGCATCCACACCAGCCTCCAGATGGCCTAGAGCACGATTGCGTTCCTCTGCTCGTAGTCTTGGCATCTCTGTAGCGCTCAGACGGCAAGTCGTTATCTGAACCTTGTAGTGCGGCTTTATAAAGGCTGGATGCCTGCGTACTTGTCGCTGGTTAACTTTGCTCTGCATGGTGTGCACGTGCCTCACATGCAGCAACCAGTTTGCCATTTTTGTTGGCCCTCCAATGCCGGGAATGATGTGTTGCTCACACAATTTTTTTCACTGCACGTGAGTCTTGGACCCAAACAACTTGCCACAATGGTTCAATATTGTATATTCACCCCTTTTCACCCGAAAAATAGCCTTTCAATTTTTCGCGTTTTTTATGGAAGTCAGTATATATATATTAAAAACAAAGCTAACATCAAGCTTGAAACACCCCATTTTAAAATCTGCTGATTCAAAGTGCTCACCCTATGGAGCAAGTGAAAGAATAGTGATAAGGATCAGCGTTGTTACATTAAAAACAAAGCTAAAAGCAAGCTTAAAACACCTAAAATCAAGCTTATAACACACGGTGTTTTAAGCTTGATTTAAGCTTTGTTTTTAATGTAACAAATGTTGCTCCCACTGTGGTTGAGCACTCTTTTTAAAATAACGCTGATCCTTATCACTACTCTCTCTCTTCTCTCTCTCTCTCTCTCTCTCTCTCTCTCTCTCTCTCTCTCTCTCTCTCTCTCTCTCTCTCTCTCGAACTGTTCCATTTCTTTTCTTTCATACAATATAGAGGGTTTGAGCTCTGTATACCAACCAGAATTACGGTTGTTATTCTGTAAATATGACATGGTATTTTTGTCAGAAACGTTTGCGACCAATTTTCCTTCGTATTTATTTCCTTCTTTTGAAATTTTTGTGTCACCTGGATTGAAATTATCTGATGCGGCGACATCCCGTCTATCTGGTGGTGTTGTTCTTATGGTAAAAAAGACAATTTCTAGATTTGTTGAACGCATTCCGTTAGAATGTGATAATTGTATTGCTGTGAAACTATCTAAACAGTTTAGTGGCTTACCTATCGACACAATACTGTTAGGCATGTATGTACCCCCAGCATCAAGCCCGTATTATTTAGATACAGAAATAAGAAATGGAATATATCTGCTTGAGCACTGTCTTCTCGATATTTTTGAACAGTATGGAGAATTACCTTTCATCATTATGGGCGATTTTAATGCTAGGACAGGTAAATCAAACGCTAGGGAAATTACTCTCCCTGACACTAATGTTTGGAACGATGATGACAATAATACTGAAGAAGATGAAGCATATCTTAGAAATTCCAAAGATGAAATTATGAATGAATTTGGATGTTACTTATTGAAATTATGTGAAGAATTCTCATTAATAATTCTAAATGGTGTTACCTCAGTTGATAAGCACGGAGACTATACATATATAGCACATAATGGGGCAAGTATCATAGATTATTTTTTGATTTCAAGGTGCCTTTTTCAACATGCTCTAAGCATGATAGTGCTCAACATTGCTGAATTTAAACATTACCTATTGAATTAAGATTAAACTTACCAAGAAATGTAAAACACATTCAAAATAGATCTGTAAAACGTGTCATTCAAAGGTTCATTTGGAATGAGGATCGTTTAGATGAATATCAACAGGCCTTCAAGCCACAGGAGATACTAGATACTTTGAACGAAGCTGTAATTCTGACGACTACTGATGTCAACCTGGCACTGAATAAATTTTATGAATGTTTTACTCTTGCAGGCCAATGTATGAAAAAGCATATTGTTATAGGTGAAAAGAATAACAATTCCTGGTTCGATAGTGAATGTCGAAATGCAAGATCAGACTTACTGCAATCCTTGAAAAAATTTACATATTGCAAGAACGCAATACAAGTCGAGGAACTGAGGCTTACTTACACTTATAAACGAAGAGAATATAAACATTTGCTTGTTAGAAAACAAAAAGAAGATAAATTACGCATACTGGCTGCTCTTGAGACAAATAAAAATGATCCCAAGAAATTATGGGGGACTATAAAGTCAAAGGTAGGTACGAAAGCACTAGAAAACTCCATCACAATTGAAGAATGGTACAATTACTTTCATAAAGTTTATAACGACTTTGAACAGGAAAACGAACTATATTCTGGATTCAGCGATTATTTTGTACCTTTAGCTAATCAGATGACCAACAATAATAATAGTGACGCTAGTTTTTCCTGTAATTTAGATACTTCCACCCTAGATTGGGAAATAACAGAATTAGAGGTTAAAAATGCAATACGATCACTTCGGAATGGTAAAGCTGCTGGAACCGATGGATTTAGTGGTGAATTTTACAAGTATGCTCCTCCATTAGTCGTTTCTTTTTTGACAAAATTTGTCAATAGACTGTTTGATTCCGGGACATTTACACTCATGTGGTCAGAAGCAATTATACATCCTCTGCATAAAAAAGGTAATGTTAATTTTCCGGACAATTACCGAGGCATCTCATTGATAAATATCAGTGGCAAATTATACACCACTATTCTGAACAAACGTCTCACAGAGTGTGTGGAAGAAAATAATGTAATCAATGAGTCACAGGCAGGATTCAGGAAGAGTTATAGCACAGTCGACCACATATTTACTTTAGTATCACGTGTACAGAAACAGTTATCTTCAGGCAAAAAGCTCTATGCAGCATTTATCGACTTTAAAAAAGCCTTTGATCTAGTGAATAGAAATAAATTGTGGTTAATACTGAATAAAAATGGTGTGCAAGGTAAAATGCATCATGCAATTTAAAAGTATATACCAAGTCGTTAAAGCTAGAGTTCGGGCAAACAGTGATTTTTACTGAAGCCTTTACGTGTCCTCGTGGTTTGAAACAAGGTGACAACTGTAGTCCTATTTTATTTTCGCTATTCATAAATGAACTCGCAAATGACGTTACATTATCTGGAAAACATGGAATAAGCTTATCCCCGATATTCTTCACATTCTTATTATGCTCTTTGCTGATGACGTTGTTCTCCTTTCCCATACTGTAATTGGTCTTCAAAACAACATAGATATATTAACTAACACTGCCAATAAACTAGGACTGAATCGTGAATGAGGAAAAATCTAAAATTATAATATTTCGTAAAGGGGGCATGTTGCCTCACGAGAAAAATGGTTTCACAATGGTATACAATTGCAAGTTGTGAATGAGTATAAATACTTAGGTGTCATTCTTTCAACCGGTTTAACTTTTTCGTATTCTTTGGAGGACAAGGCGCTCAAAGCTAAAAAATGTGTTTTCAGTATTTTGAAATTTTTGTGGTCTCTAGGCGAAAACAATCCGAAACTTTTTTTCAAAATTTTTGATAGCCAGATCCAGCCATTTTTAACATATGGCGCTGAAGTTTGGGTTTAACTGCAAACCATGCTATAATTGAAAGAGTACACCTTTTGGCTATTAAACGTCTTCTGAATGTAAGTGTTCACACACCAAGTGCACTTATATATTCCGAAACTGGCAGATACCCGTTATATATTCAGACTTTCATAAAATGTGTAAAATATTGGCTGAAATTGACCCGTATGGAAGATAGCCGTATCCCAAGAAAATCCTATAAAATGTTATGTAGTCTGCATTATAAGGGCAAAAAGAACTGGGTAAGTAATATATGTTTGACATTATATAAATATGGGTTTGGATTTGTGTGGGAAAATCAAGGGGTGGAAAATATTAAATGTTTTGTGCGTGCCTTTAAACAAAGACTTGTTGACTGTTATTTACAAGACGTAGACGCTGCTATTAACTCGAAGAAAGATGTCAGTTCTACTCTTCGTTTCCACAACTCTATGATGTTCCAGAATATTTGTCTAGAATAAAACATCCATCTCTTAGAAAATACTTGACAAGAATTAGACTTGGAGTTTCACAACTAAGAATTCATGAGTCTAGATTTTCAATCACAAGAGTAAATAATGATTGTCCATTTTGTCCTGGTATTGAAGAATCTGAACTGCATTTTATACTAGTGTGTAATGAATACAGTTCTTTACGAAAACCTTTATCCCAGCCAAATATTATAGTCATCCAAATGCATTCAAACTGACTTTATTACTATCAGATGTCAGAATGTGTAAACCTCTTGCTGTGTATTTATCAAAGCCTTTAATACTAGAAACCACTTCTTGTACGATGTTTGATGTTTGATTCATTGAAGATATACCTTTGCTTTTCCGTTTTAGTTTAGTATTATCATTATTATTTCCCCCTCCCATTCCCAATTTTCATACCCCTGATGACATGGGCAGATTGGCCTATCATTAAATTTTGTTCGTTCGTTCGTTCTCTCTCTCCTCTCTCTCTCTCTCTCTCTCTCTCTCTCTCTCTCTCTCTCTCCTCTCTCTCTCTCTCTCTCTCTCTCTCTCTCTCTCTCCCTTCTCTCTCTCTCTCTCTCTCTCTCTCTCTCTCTCTCTCTCTCTCTCTCTTCTCTCTCTCTCTCTCTATATATATATATATATATATATATATATATATATATATATCTTCTCTACCTTCACAGGACTGTGATCCACTCCAAACTTGACTACAGTTGTGTGGTGTATGGTTCTGCCATACCTTCCTATTTTAAACTCAAGATGCTATCTACCATCAACAGCTTTCGCTTTGTTTGGGTGAATTCTGTATCACTCCTGTTTACACTCTGCATGCTAAGGCGGGAGAACCATCCCTCTCTAACTCTTGGCTGAAGCCGTCCTTCAGTTTCTGTTTGAACACCAAAACTCAGTTTAGAATTGCATGTTAGACCCACAGTTCAAAGGAATTTTGTAGAACACCCCAGTTCCATTACACCGTAGGGGATTCGTACCCGTCCCCATTTGAACAGTTCAGATATAGACCTTTGAGTCTGCATGTGATTCGTCCACATTTCCTAATGATCTACAGTAGACGTTCCTCATGCCAAAGATCTGGTTTGATTTACCCTCGTGTTTTAAAGACAGCACCAGCTCTTTGGCGTATAAGTCATTTGTCGCCATCCTTCAGAAGATTTTTTTTACCTACGGCTCCAGATCTGAGGAGGGGGTTGGCACTGCTGTGTTTTGCATGACCCCACTGTCAGACATAACCCAAACACATTCCCTGTGCCAGCTCCATCTGCGCTGCTGAGTTGACAGCTTAATCCTGGCTGTTCAAATTTTCTCTAAATTAGATCATAAGGATTTCCTCATTTTGTATGACTCCCTTTCTGTTTTGTAAGTCATTGTTGGCTGTAACCTCGAGCTACAAAAATTGTTCAAAATGTATACCTCTACAAATCTATTTGATACGACATATTTTCGGGGGAGGGTTAATGTTACTTTCACATCCATCCTCCGCTCTTCCCTCTGATGACCTCTCTATGTAGACCCAGGGCCATTCCCTGCGGCTGTGCTTGTTATCGGTCTAATTCAATGTCAGGGCTTTCTGCCAGTGGGAAGCCTGGCCCCCTTTCTTGACAATGTCCATAATCTCACAGGATATGGTAACGTTGTCCAGACCATCTTCCTTATCCTCAAAGACTCCCACTGCTTTTTTTTAAACTCAGCAACTGAGATGGGTAGTAGCTATTCCTGTGATAACTAATTGATTTCGAGTTGTAGTCGACTTATTCCTTGTCAGCCTAGTGTATGAAGATGTGTAATTATGCTCAAAAAGGTACATGGAGCTTGAAAACAGGAGGTGCATCTTAAGTGTACGTGACGTGTCATACAATGAAATATACAGCTATGACGTATGAGGGAAAAGCTAAAGGATCGACTTTGATCCTTTCTTAGAATTAGGATCTGCGTTACCCCTTCCCCACCTTCTCCCAGCTGTGAAACTGAGGATCTTTCCTGGCTATTTGGGGCAGTAATTGTCAATATTCTGTGGTCGAGCAGAAGAGAGAGTTGGGCGGGGATGAGGTTGGGGTGTTAAAAGAAAACGTCCACTTGACTTCCAGCAACAATTCAGCTGTGCAGAACAGAAATCTTGATGACTCTGGATAAAGTGTTTGGTATTCACAATGACAATCATACCAGTGTTCGATGTCTGTTAATTGTTTCCGTGATTTGGCTTCCTCATCGCGATGTTGTTTTCTGACATTGATTGTTCGTGTTTATTCTTTGATATTCATGTCCGATCAGTTCCACCCCCACCGTAACCCCTGCATGAGGATGGGCTTTGTAATCTTATCTCATTCAATCATTCATTCATTCATTTATTCATTCACTGATTCTCTCTCTCTCTCTCTCTCTGTCTCTCTGTCTCTCTCTCTCTCTCTCTCTCTCTCTCTCTCTCTCTCTCTCTCTCTCTCTCTCTCTCTCTCTCTCTCTCTGTCCACATGTTGTTAACCTATCCTACAAGCATCACCTGCACATTTTATCTTGCTGACGGGGACCATTAATGTCTTTACGTCCTCAGTAATATAGCATCTATAATTATATCATCAATATTTTTACTATTATTATAATAATTATTATTATTATTATATCATCATCATTATTATTATTATTATTATTATTATTATTATTATTATTATTATTATTACTATATTACTATTATCATTACTATTATTATCATTATCATGATGATTATGATCGTTATTATCTTTATTTCATTATTATCATTGCTACTTGTTGTTCTTGTTGCTGCTGCTGTTGTTGTTATCGTCGTTCTTCGTGTTGTTGTTTATGTTGTCAACCATTCACTTATTTACCTAACTCATCAATTCATGTATTTATTCATTTTCTTTCTTTCTTCCTTCCTTTCTTTCTTTCTGTCCTTCCTTCTTTCTTTCTTTGTTTACTTCTCAGTGGAGTTGAAGACGTGCCGTTGCAAGAAGTGTTATGACAGAGCGAACTACATCACCGGTCACCATGGTAACACACATACACTCTCCTCCCTGACCCCATCCCAACAACCCCCCTTCCACATCATGTTACCTCCCTGACCCCATCCCAACAACCCCCCTTCCACATCATGTTACCTCCCTGACCCCATCCCAACAACCCCCCTTCCACATCATGTTACCTCCCTGACCCCATCCCAACAACCCCCCTTCCACATCATGTTACCTCCCTGACCCCATCCCAACAACCCCCCTTCCACATCATGTTACCTCCCTGACCCCATCCCAACAACCCCCTTCCACATCATGTTACCTCCCTGACCCCATCCCAACAACCCCCCTTCCACATCATGTTACCTCCCTGACCCCATCCCAACAACCCCCCTTCCACATCATGTTACCTCCCTGACCCCATCCCAACAACCCCCCTTCCACATCATGTTACCTCCCTGACCCCATCCCAACAACCCCCCTTCCACATCATGTTACCTCCCTGACCCCATCCCAACAACCCCCCTTCCACATCATGTTACCTCCCTGACCCCATCCCAACAACCCCCCTTCCACATCATGTTACCTCCCTGACCCCATCCCAACAACCCCCCTTCCACATCATGTTACCTCCCTGACCCCATCCCAACAACCCCCCTTCCACATCATGTTACCTCCCTGACCCCATCCCAACAACCCCCCTTCCACATCATGTTACCTCCTGACCCCATCCCAACAACCCCCCTTCCACATCATGTTACCTCCCTGACCCCATCCCAACAACCCCCCTTCCACATCATGTTACCTCCCTGACCCATCCCAACAACCCCCCTTCCACATCATGTTACCTCCCTGACCCCATCCCAACAACCCCCCTTCCACATCATGTTACCTCCCTGACCCCATCCCAACAACCCCCTTCCACATCATGTTACCTCCCTGACCCCATCCCAACAACCCCCCTTCCACATCATGTTACCTCCCTGACCCCATCCCAACAACCCCCCTTCCACATCATGTTACCTCCCTGACCCCATCCCAACAACCCCCCTTCCACATCATGTTACCTCCCTGACCCATCCCAACAACCCCCCTTCCACATCATGTTACCTCCCTGACCCCATCCCAACAACCCCCCTTCCACATCATGTTACCTCCCTGACCCCATCCCAACAACCCCCTTCCACATCATGTTACCTCCCTGACCCCATCCCAACAACCCCCCTTCCACATCATGTTACCTCCCTGACCCATCCCAACAACCCCCCTTCCACATCATGTTACCTCCCTGACCCCATCCCAACAACCCCCCTTCCACATCATGTTACCTCCCTGACCCCATCCCAACAACCCCCCTTCCACATCATGTTACCTCCCAAACGCAATGTTCTCTCACGTTCTATTTGTCTGCGTTATCTGATTTTGTTTATATCCCAAAGACGAAACACAAACTCGAAAAAGTATTCAAACACACACACACACACACACACACACACACACACACACACACACACACACACACACACACACACACAGAGAGAGAGAGAGGGAGAGAGAGAGAGAGAGAGAGAGAGAGAGAGAGAGAGAGAGAGAGAGAGAGAGAGAGAGAGAGAACTGTTTATCCCTAATTTGATTTCATGTTGTCATTAACAAAATGAAATTCACCTCATTGTTATCTTTTATAATATGCATGAGTCTGAAAAAAAACGCGTTAATTGAAAGACACCCCAATCTCCTACGCCCAACGCTTCTCTCTCTCTCTCTCTCTCTCTCTCTCTCTCTCTCTCTCTCTCTCTCTCTCTCTCTCTCTCTCTCTCTCTCTCTCTCTCTTCTCTGGTATATTGTTTTAACTGAATTTGGAAATGCATTCGATTTTCAGAAAGTAGACTTATCATGTCCAGTATTCGGAAAAATGTAACCTCCAGGGAAACATGTCACTTCTGTTTTGTCAAAAGCATGTGCAAGTCGAGGCATGCGTAAGTTTTGGAGCTAAACTGGCTGAAGTGATTCATTGTTCAGTTTGTTGAAAGCAATGTGATGTGTCCTGTCCTGTTCTGTTTCCTTTGTTCATGCATAGATCAGCAAATAAAAACTCACTGAAAAGAGAAAAACAGTGTACGCTTATACCAGATACTTTCTAATTGTGTAAACGGTTATGGCTGATGACGTTGTCTTCTTGTCTGTAACTGTTCTTGGCCTTCAAATTGGAAACGGTAGTTACCACAAGGAAAGACTATCTTTTGGTTGTAAGGTTCATATGGACACAACAGTGTTTCAAAAATTATTATTCAAGTGTTATTGTGGAAAATTTGTATGGGAAACCTGTGCCTGTTGTCGGTGTTTACTTTTTTCTTCTTTTTTTTCCAACTAGACTGAATTTGTCGATATATCCAATGATCTTACTAGTGAGCAAGAAGTCCAGTTCTTCACATATTGAGGAGTCTAATACAATAAACCGATCCTGTGAAACTGTTATGTTACTCTTTTTTAACTTCAGATATAACCCATAGTCTCTTATCATGTTGGACAAAGCATTTATCTGCTGTGTAAATAAAAAAAAGCAAAAAAAAAAAAATCAACAAAAAAAAAACACAAAACACACACAAAAAACATGCATTTGTTCAATTTAAAGATTTCTAGGCATAGATGTTGGGACCATTGATGATCTTGTATACGACGAGTAGACTTGATACCCTATGCATATTAATGTTGTGAATAATGTCAGATCCATGTGCGCATGTATGTCTACTTATGTACTTATCTATCTGTCGATTTGTATGTTTGGCAATCAATTCATGTACAATTTATTTGTTGATTTGTCTTTTTGCCTGTTCGACCATTTATATCCATCTATCTATACTTCATCTCTCTATTTATCTATCTATCTTCTATCTATCTGTCTATGTATCTATCTGTCTATCTATCTATCTGTCTGTCTATCCATCTATCTATCTGTCTATCTATTTGTCCGTTCGTCCGTCCTCCTATCTATATCTTTGTCTGGCTGTCTGGCTGTCTTTGTATATCTCTATCCAGTGTCTGTTGATCTATCTATCTGCCCATCTATATGTCTGTCTGTACACTAATCAACCCATTCATTACTGCAGAAGGTTGAGTTTCCATTTTTGGTGTTTTTGTTTATTTCAGAAAACGTCGCTTTTAACAAACCTACAAATCAGAGCAGCCTTTTCAATTCCCAAACTCCAAGTTCTTGTTCTGCTGTGAATGGAAATTGTGAAGTCCTCTTCTTCCCCAAATTCCACACGAAGGCAAACTGTATCATCACTGGTCCTGGCGAAGGATCTTACTCAAGCTACTGGAGTGTGGACCTGCAGTATCCATACACATTCAAGACAGTGTCAGTATGCACGACCCGAGGTAAGGGACATTGCAGGTACGAAGTGCAAAGTGTGGAAATGTCTGATGTAGAGGAGAGGTACAAACAGTCTAGACACACATATATTACATTTTTCATGACAGCCACTAATTATCAAACAAACAGCCCCACGTGTAATGCCCGCTCAGCAATGCCGAACACATTGTTGCCAGACCGGCTTTACACAGATGACATTCAGTTCGCCGAGTACAGCACGGTTAGCTGGCTGGTGGGGAGCAGCCTGCAGAAAACACCCCTTTCCCTGACCTGCATTCATGGCTTGGCCTCTGCAGCTGTGGGCGAGCTGTAAACTCCCCTTCCTCTCAGAACTAAGTGGCTTGCTCTGAACAGCCGTGTAAAATGATGGGCAGCTATATCAGACTTTTTCCCACTCTTGATCATATTATTCAGCTGTAGACTTGCAGGGTGTCTATAGTCTCCCAGAACCCGCATTTTTCAATGGGCTGTCACGAACACAAGCGGATTGTACAGCAAGAGAGGGGACGCGCTGGGTGTGGGAGGGTGTAGGGAAGTGATGAGTGATAGATGTTTAGTATCAGAAGAAATGGTGGAAGGTGGGCTCTATTACGACGCCAAGGGAGCATCGTGTGAAGATCATGCGTCATTCAATGGACAGCAATTTCAGGAGAAACTCAGGACTCTGTATTGACGTGGCAATACAGAGTGGCAACAGTCCACTGTGACGGTCATTTTTGGTAACAGATGATTTGTGTCATGATCAATTGTTTCCTTTTTGTTATTTTTGAAAAAGCCAGTAAGAGATGTTTAGGTGATGGCATTGGCCAACTGTCGTCATTACTCTGATCGATGCTAAGTGACATGGAGACAGCAGCTGTGGCGATCTGTCCGCTGTTTACTTAATGGTCGTTTAATGATCTGTAAATGGTGAACAGTGTCCAACTATTTGATGGGCGTTTGTGAAACACGTATGCAGATGGCAACAGTTCCCAGCTGTCTTCTGGTTGTTGACAAACATTTAGTGACGGACAGATGGTAACAGTTCCCAGCCGTCTTTTGGTTGTTGACAAACATTTAGTGACGGACAGATGGCAACAGTTCCCAGCTGTCTTCTGGTTGTTGACAAACACTTAGTGACGGACAGATGGCAACAGTTCCCAGCTGTCTTCTGGTTGTTGACAAACATTTAGTGACGGACAGATGGCAACAGTTCCCAGCTGTCTTTTGGTTGTTGACAAACATTTAGTGACGGACAGATGGTAACAGTTCCCAGCTGTCTTTTGGTTGTTGACAAACATTTAGTGACGGACAGATGGTAACAGTTCCCAGCCGTCTTTTGGTTGTTGACAAACATTTAGTGACGGACAGATGGCAACAGTTCCCAGCCGTCTTTTGGTTGTTGACAAACATTTAGTGACGGACAGATGGCAACAGTTCCCAGCTGTCTTCTGGTTGTTGACAAACATTTAGTGACGGACAGATGGCAACAGTTCCCAGCTGTCTTCGGGTTGTTGACAAACATTTAGTGACGGACAGATGGCAACAGTTCCCAGCTGTCTTCTGGTTGTTGACAAACATTTAGTGACGGAGAGATGGCAACAGTTCCCAGCTGTCTTCTGGTTGTTGACAAACATTTAGTGACGGACAGATGGTAACAGTGAGCAACTGCCTTTTGATTGTTTGAGAGATATTAATTGATGTATAGATTGTGGTAGTCACCAACCATTTTTTGCTTGTCCAGTTAACATTCATTGATGCGTAGACAATAGCAGTCAGCAGCCATCCTCTGTTTGTTTGAAAAGCAGATTCTAGTGATATGTAAATGGCAACATTACCCAGCTGTCTTCCAGTTGTTTGACACATGGTCAGTGATGTCTGGATGGTGACAGTGACTGAATGTTCTCTGCTTGTTTGATAAACATTTAGTGATGTGTAAATTGTGACAGTGATCAGCTGATTTCTGATTGTGAGATAAACAATTAGTGGTCTGTAAATGGTGACAATGAACAACTGCCTTCTGAATGTTTCAGTTTCATCAAGGAGGCGTCACTGCGTGCGGACTGGTCCATATACGCTACACCACATCCTCTAAGTTTTGAGACCACACTACGCATGATTTGAAGCTGATGGATAAATGAATTAACAACAAAGATGAGACAATTGAAGAAGAGGGTCTTCTGAAAGATAAACCTTTAGCGATGTGTAGTTGGTAATGGTGACCAATGGTCTTCTGATTGTCTAAGGTGTAATCAGTTGTATACGGTAACGGTGAGAAAAATTAAAACATCAGATGAATCGATGAAGTCACCAATGAGCAAGAGCGTATAATTATAAAGCAACATATGAGACCACACAGAGAACAGTTGGGAAGAGAAAATCGTATTGACATGGCCATTAAACAGGATCCAGTAACCTTATGCAATAGAGATGAAACTCTCTCTCTCCTCTCTCCTCTCTCTCTCTCTCTCTCTCTCTCTCTTCTCTCTCTCTCACTCTCTCTCTCTCTCTCTCTCTCTCTCTCTCTCTCTCTCTCTCTCTCTCTCTCTCTCTCTCTCTCTCTCTCTCTCTCTCTCTCCTCTGGAACTCTCAACGCATGCACAAGGACGTGTGTGTGTGACTGACTCTCTCTCTCTCTCTCTCTCTCTCTCTCTCTCTCTCTCTCTCTCTCTCTCTCTCTCTATCTCTCTCTCTCTGAGTGTTGCATGCACGCGTGCGTGCATTCGCGCGTGCGCGCATGTGTGTACATATCTGTGTGTGTGTGTGTGTGTGTGTGTGTGTGCGTGTGTGTGTGTGTGTGTGTGTGTGTGTGTGAGTGTGAGTGAGTGTATGTTTGTGTCTATACCTGTGTGTATGCGTGTGAATGCATGCCTCTGCGTGAGGTTGTGCGTCTATATGTGTGTGTAGGTGCTTACCTGTGTGTGTGTGTGTGTGTGTGTGTGTGTGTGTGTGTGTGTGTTGTGTGTGTGTGTGTGTGTTTCACTCTGTAAGATGTGCCATACGGCGTGGTGGATTACGTCAGATTAATCAATGCAAAACGTACTGGCCTTGTCGGAGTGGACGTGTTCGTTGACGGACGGATCTGTTATCGATTTCCGTCGACAAACTTTGCTGTGCCAAAGAGTAGGTTACAAGTATAATGTGTGTGGCTGTGTATGCGTCAGAGAAAGAGAGAGAGAGAGGTGTGTGTGTGGTGTGTGTGGTGTGTGTGTGTGTGTGTGTGTGTGTGTGTGTGTGTGTGTGTGTGTGTGTGTGTATGTGTGTGTGTGTGGTGTGTTGGAATAGAAAAAGTATCTGTCTAGAGACTAAACTGAAGTTTAACACTGCAATTGTTCTATCCTCACTCCTATATGCATGTAAAACGTAGACAGCGTACCAATGGTATGCCAAAAAGCTGAATCGTTGCGGCACAATCTTCCTTAGAAGACCGTTAAACGTCAAATGACAGGACAAGGTCCCAGATACAGAGGTGCTTGACCAAGCTGGCTTGCCTAACATCCACACCATCTGATGCTGTCTCAGCTACGATGGGAAGGTGATGTAACTCGCGTGCCAGATCACCAGCTACCCAAGCGACTCTTCTACGGTGAGCTGTAACAGGAGTGTGTTCCCATGGAGGTCAGAAGAAACGCTTGAAAGGCACTGTCAACACATCCTTGAAAGCGTTTACCATCATTCCTGACACACTGGAACAAACTGCTATGGATCGAGGTAGATGGCGCTAGTCTATCCTCATAATCACCAGTTTATGCGAAGAAAGGAGGACAGCTGCAGAGCAGCTAAAAAAATGGCAAGGAAAGTCTGCGTCAGCAACTAAAAGGACGTCTCTCGCATTCCCTGACCAAGCTGTCACCACATGTTCCGTGCACGCTTCGACCTGATCAGTCATCTGTGTACCCACAAGTCGTCTCCCTCCCACCCTCAATCCCAAGATCATTTAAATGCTCCTCGTCGACTCGACGGACGACCAAAAAACAATGATGAAATATTCTGTTTCAGAATAAACGATCGCCTGCAGTGATGTTATGAATGGGTATCCTATTTTAGAATGCCTTATCAAATTCAATGATAGCATGTTTGGGTATAATGTTTCCGAAAACAACTCAGAAATCATTAATGTCATGACTGAATATGTGGTTTCAACATTTATCATATAATGCATTGATGCCATGACTTGGTTTCCTGTTTCATTAAATTGTAAGAGTGCGTTTGTATCGTGACTAGCTATCCTGTTTCAGCGCAGATTGAATGAAGCGTAAGTGTCATGTCTGGGTGTTCTGTATCATCACAGATTATAGTCATAACTGTGTATCCTCTTTGACCACAGACTATAGAGTGCATTTATGTCATGACTAGTGATCTTGTTTGAGCACAAGTTATAGAAAGCACTATTATCATAAATAGAAATCTTGTTTCAGCCACATCGTGGAATGCGTTAATATCATGACGTGGTATACTGTTTCGGCACAGATTATGTAATGCTTTGCTGTCATAATTGGGAATTTTGTCTTAGCACAAATTCCGGAATGCATTGATGTCGTCATTAGGTACCTTGTTTCAGCACAAAATGCGTTAATGTCGTTAATGTCATATTTAGGTATCCTGTTTCAGGACAGTGTATCCTGCTTCATGACAGGGTGTCCTGTTTCAGGACAGACTACATAATGCAGTGATTGCATGACATGGTGTCCTGTTTCAGGGCAGACTACATAATGCATTGATTTCATGACAGGGTATCCTGTTTCAGGGCAGACTACATAATGCATTGATTTCATGACAGGGTATCCTGTTTCAGGACAGACTACATAATGCAGTGATTGCATGACAGGGTGTTCTGTTTCAGGGCAGACTACATAATGCATTGATTTCATGACAGGGTATCCTGTTTCAGGGCAGACTACATAATGCATTGATTTCATGACAGGGTATCCTGTTTCAGGACAGACTACATAATGCATTGATTTCATGACAGGGTATCCTGTTTCAGGGCAGACTACATAATGCATTGATTTCATGACAGGGTGTCCTGTTTGAGGGCAGACTACATAATGCATTGATTTCATGACAGGGTATCCTGTTTCAGGACAGACTACATAATGCATTGATTTCATGACAGGGTATCCTGTTTGAGGACAGACTACATAATGCATTGATTTCATGACAGGGTGTCCTGTTTCAGGACAGACTACATAATGCATTGATTTCATGACAGGGTATCCTGTTTCAGGACAGACTACATAATGCATTGATTTCAGGACAGACTACATAATGCATTGATTTCATGACAGGGTATCCTGTGTCAGGACAGACTACATAATGCATTGATTTCATGACAGGGTATCCTGTTTGAGGACAGACTACATAATGCATTGATTCCATGACAGGGTATCCTGTTTGAGGACAGACTACATAATGCATTGATTTCATGACAGGATATCCTGTTTGAGGACAGACTACATAATGCATTGATTTCATGACAGGGTATCCTGTTTGAGGACAGACTACATAATGCATTGATTTCATGACAGGGTATCCTGTTTGAGGACAGACTACATAATGCATTGATTTCATGACAGGGTATCCTGTTTCAGGGCAGACTACATAATGCATTGATTTCATGACAGGGTATCCTGTTTCAGGGCAGACTACATAATGCATTGATTTCATGACATGGTATCCTGTTTCTGGGCAGACTACATAATGCATTGATTTCATGACAGGGTATCCTGTTTCAGGGCAGACTACATAATGCATTGATTTCATGACAGGGTATCCTGTTTGAGGACAGACTACATAATGCATTGATTTCATGACAGGATATCCTGTTTGAGGACAGACTACATAATGCATTGATTTCAAGACAGGGTATCCTGTTTCAAGACAGACTACATAATGCATTGATTTCATGACAGGGTATCCTGTTTCAGGGCAGACTACATAATGCATTGATTTCATGACAGGGTATCCTGTTTCAGGGCAGACTACATAATGCATTCATTTCATGACAGGGTATCCTGTTTCAGGGCAGACTACATAATGCATTCATTTCATGACAGGGTATCCTGTTTCAGGGCAGACTACATAATGCATTCATTTCATGACAGGGTATCCTGTTTCAGGACAGACTACATAATGCATTGATTTCATGACAGGGTATCCTGTTTCAGGGCAGACTACATAATGCATTGATTTCATGACATGGTATCCTGTTTCAGGGCAGACTACATAATGCATTGATTTCATGACAGGGTATCCTGTTTCAGCACTGATTCTGTAATGCATTGATGTCGTAATTGGGAATCTCGTTTCAGCCAGATTATGGAATACAATGATGTAATCACTGGGTATCCAGTTCCAGCACAGAATGCATTGGTTTCGTAATTGGTCATCCTGTTTCAACACAGATTACGGAATGCATTGATGCCATTACTGGGTCTCCTGTTACAACACAAATTACGGAATGCATTGATGCCATTACTGGGTCTCCTGTTACAACACAGATTACGGAATGCATTGATATCATAATTGGATATATTATTCCAGCACAAATTGTAGGATGCAATGATTGCGTGAGCGCGTTTCCTGTTTTAGAGGACAGTCAAAATGCGGTGGTGGCTTGACAAGGTCCCTTGTGTTAGGATACAGTATAACTTACAATGATGCCATCACTGGGTGTCCTGGTTCAGAACACACTACAGCCTGTAAGTTAGTAACGACAGGGTATCTTGGTTTAGAGAAAAAAAAATGCACAAAATAGAGAATTGCCATCATTATGCAACCTGCATACAAAATACAATTTCCTAATGACATGGCCGGGTATCCTGTTTGAAAAAAACCTTTAGTATGCCCTGTTGATAATTATAATGGGGTATGCTGCTTCATCATAAAATGACCTGATGATATGACGGGATGGTCTGTTTCAGAATACATTATAGACTGTCTTTATTTTATGACCACGTTGCCTGGGTCGGAATACACAATAAACTGTTGGGCGACTCTGGCGAAAGCCCAGTGATGGCGAGGAAAGAACCACACTGATTGTGGGGGAAATCCTGTGTACAGCAGGAAAGACTGTAACCCAGGATTCTCTTCAAAATGCGCGTAAAACCTCATGGCGAAAGCTTGGCCGTGTCTAGAGTTGGGGCTGTCTTCAACTGTCGGCAGAACAGCAACGAGGGCTGCAGGATGCTCAAAGCTGTTGTTTCATGGAGGTGTTTTTCACTGATGAGCTCTGCAGTCATTAAGTCTGGGCTGGTAC
>CM031624.1:57125911-57133411 GCA_018398815.1 Conus ventricosus | reverse complement strand
CCCAAATTGCATGACACAGAGCTAACCACGCCGGTCACGTGCGCTGTAGGAGGTCCGTGGACAGTGGAGAACGCCCCCCCCCCCCCCCCCCCCTCCCCCCCCCCCCCCGTGGGACGAGGCGTTGTCGCGGAAAGTCCCGGACAGGGTTAGGACCATCCAGCATGGTCCACGTGCTCCTCACACTGCGTGGCCCCAACAGCGTAAGCTTCGGGTGAAGCGCCCGGGAGGAGAGGAAGCGGAAGGACCCCCCCCCCCCCACCCCCCCCCCCCCCCCCCCCCCCCCCCCCCCCCGTGGGACGAGGCGTTGTCGCGAAAGTCCCGCGACAGGGTTAGGACCATCCAGCCAGGTCCACGTGCTCCTCACACTGCGTGGCCCCAACAGCGCAAGCTTCGGGTGAAGCGCCCGGGAGGAGAGGAAACGGAAGGAACTGGAAGGAAAGAAGAAAGGGTACTGGAACCCTGCAGTCAGTACGGTCTGAAATTTGCTGCTTAATCCTAACAGCCACTCGCATGGTGGGCGAGGGAGGTGTTTGCTGAATACATTAGTAACACCAGCTCAACACAGACCTGAGCAAACACAGTAAACAAACCAAATGAAGAATAGGATGATTAGGAATAGAGTTTGTTTAGAACTTACCGCCAATGACATTGACAAACAAAGCACAAGACAAGACACGATGCATTTCAACCACTTGGGTCTTCTTCAGGCGAAAAAATAAATCACATTTAACATGTGGGACAGTACAAACAACGAAAAAAGAATGAAAAATGACTTATCCGTTCTTGTCCATGTGTTTGGTGGGCGGAAATCACATGCGGCCAGGGGGATTATGGGAGAGGAAACGGAGGGGGGGGGGGGGGGGGATTGCGTCAGGGGAGGTGTGTGTGTGTGATATGATAGGGTTGTGTGTCCAGTTTATTGGGATGGTGTGATATCTTTGTGATGGTTGTGGTAATGGTGGATTGATAATAATGGTAAGGGAAAAAAAAAAGGGGGGGTGGGGGGGGATTTAAGGGGAAGGATAATACAAAACTAAGATTAAATAGATGGAGGGTTGCTGTAACTACTGTATGAAGTGAGTGAAGGGATGTGGTGGTGGTGTATGTAAGTGTGTGTGTATGTGTGTGTGTATGTGTGTGTGTTGGTAGGGGATTTTGCCAACTGGTGTGGAAGAGGTGAGTATGTGTGTTTGGTTATTGTTGGATATTGATGCCTTGGGGGTGTGTAGTGTGCCCAGTTTGGCAATGAGATGGGATTCTTGAGTTGTGCGTTCAAAGCTGTCACTCTGTGACTGCCAGAGTGCCATGACTTTGACATGGTCGATGTTGTGTTGGGTGTGGTTGAAGTGTAGGGCGACGGGTTTGGGTCGGTGGTGGCGGATATCGGCCAGGTGTTCAGAGATGCGTGTTTCGAGTGTGCGTGACGTTTCCCTATGTAGATCTTGCCACACAGCTGGCAGTGGATGGCATATATAATGTTGCGGCTCTGACATGAGAATGTGCGTTGACTGTGAAGGAGTCTTTGGGGCCCTGTAGGATGGTGTCTGGTTTTGGTGAGGGGGCAGATTTTTCAGTTGGGTTTGGAGCAGGGGTGAGTACCTGGTGGTGTAGCTGTGGTTCTGTTCAAACTGGACCGCACGAGGAGGTCTTTGAGGTTTTTGTCACGTTTGAATGTGATCATGGGTTTGGTATGGAAGGCGGTTTGTGGTTATGTACAATGTGCCAATTGGATTTGAGGATCCTACAGATGGGGAGGGTGTGCGGGTGGTAGAGGAGGTAGGCTGTGGGTCTGTCTGTCTTGGTTGGATGCTGGGTGTCCAGGGCAGATGTTTTGGATACAGCTATGGTGCGGCGGAGTGCTGCATTGATGATGGAACTGGGGTATCCGCGGTTGGTGAAAAATTGTGACATTTTGGCTGCTTGTATAGTGAAGTCTTCCTCGCTGAGCAGAGTCTGCGAAGACGGAGAAATTGTGAGTATGGGATGCTGTCTTTAGTGTGTGGGTTGTGGGAGGATGAGTAGTCTAGGTATGCATGTGCGTCGGTGGGTTGTAGAAAATGGAGGTTTTGAGTAGGCCTTCTTCTAGGGAGATGGTGATGTCTAGGAAGTTGACGGACTGCGAAATGGTGTAGGTGAGTCGGATAGATGGATGGAAGGTCTGGGCAAAGTTGAGGAAGTTGAGGAGGTCTTGTTTTGGCATAGATGTGGCTCCCAGTCCATCATCGATATACCTTTTGTACAGTTCAGGTGTGGGGCCTGTGTATGTGTTGAGTAGGCGGTGTTCCAAGTGTCCCATGAAGAGGCAGGCATAGGCTGGTCCCATTTTGGTACCCATGGCAACACCGCTAATTTGTGAAAATGTGTGCTTGTTGAATTGAAATGTGTTCAGGGTGAGGACTAATTCAGCGAGTCTGACCAGTGTGGTGGTGGGAGGGTGTTGTTGGTTGGGGGGCCGTTTGTCCAGGAAAATGTGAGGGCCCTTAGTCCATCAGTGTGGGGATGGAGGTGTAGAGTGACACCACGTCAAGTGTGGAGAGGAGGCTGGGTTGAAAAGCGGGGTCTGTGTTGTGCGAGTTAATCATGTTGAGTGTGTGGGTTGTGTCTTTGAGGTATGTGGGGAGGCTTTGTACTATGGGTTGAAGGAGGAAGTCTAGGTATTGCGAGATGTGTTCAGTGGGGCAGCTGCAGGCTGAAACAATGGGTCTGCCAGGTGTGTTCATTTTGTGTATTTTGGGGAGTAGGTAGAAGGTGGGCTGTTTGGTGTCTGTCATAATGAGGAGCTTGGCTGTAGTGGGTAGATTGTTGAGTCTGATTTCTTCTTTGATTGAGTTAGCAATGAGTTTCTGGTGTTGAGGGAGGGGTGATGTTGTGAGCGGTGTGTAGAAATTTGTGTTGGACAGTTGTTTTTGTGCTTCTGCTATGTATAGTTGTTTGTCCCAAACTACAACTGCACCACACTTGTCTGCTGGTTTGATGACAATGTCCTGTCGTTCTCGTAGTGATTTGAGGGCTTTTTGTTTGGTTTTGTGAAAGGTTGCAGTGTCGGACAGGTTTGGATTTGATCCGGCTGATGTCTATTTTGCATGTTTTTATGTAGAGTTCAACTTCACTGGATTTGTTTGAGGGTGGTTGGCAGAGCATTGGGGTTTGAAATAGTTGAGTGAAGGTGTCAGAGTTTTGGGGTGGTGGGGGCCTGGGGATGTTTTCAAGTGCTGCCATCCAACGAAGTTTCCTAAAAAATCGTTCCACATCAATGTGGTTCTGGTAATTGTTGGTGGTGGGTTGAGTTGGGATGAATTTAAGTCCTTTTGTTAAGACTGATCTTTCATCGTCGGAGAGGGGGAGGTTGTCAGGGATGCAGTAGACAAGAGGGTGGTGGTGATCAGATGTGGTAGTGGGGTCAGGATTGTGGGTTGTGGAAGCAGAATGGTCCGGGCGAGTAGTTGTTTGTCTATTTTGTAATTGTGATAGTTTGTTTTGTTTGGTCTGGTTGCAGTGGTTGTAAATGAGTTGGTTGTGTGTATGGATGAGTTGTCTGAGTTTGGAGGCAGGGGCTGTGGGCATGATGATTGTTGTTTGTTGTTTGAAATGTTGGAGAAGGTTGGAGAGAGATTTCATGGTGAAACTGAGTGTTTTTATATGTGCCAACATGAGTTTACGACTGGCCCGGAAGAGAATCTTTTTGGTGGTAGTAATGAGAGTGGTGTTGTGGAGGTTGGAAGGGGTGTGGGAAAGTGAGAAGCCACGAGGTGTGATGTGTAGTTTAAGACATTGTTAAGAAAGTTGAAATGGGATGCTGATTTGGTTTTCTGAAACTGTGTTTTGGCATAGCCTAGTGCGAATGGTTGGATGGTGGGGGGTAGAAACTGAATGGACCTGCAGAAGCTGGCATGGGTACGGGAGAAAATTTGGGCAGTTGGCATTGTGTTGTTGTGTTAGTTGTTGTTGGGCAGGTAGTGGAACAGAGACGAGCGGGAATCAAGAATGCAGAATGACGATTGAAAGTGTGTAGTTGGAAGTGGAGGTGACGGAGAATGGAAGATGGGACAGTCCGAATCAAAACAAAACAAAATAGAATCAAATGGAGGGCAGTGGGAGTGAGGAGTGGTAGTCAGCGTTCACAAGTACATGGTAGGGGGTCGAAGACGTGACGTGAAATACAACACAAAGGTTATCAGGGTTGACAGGTACACACACACCAAAAAAAGGGTTGAAAACAGGACGTGAAATGCAACACAACAAAGGGTGTCGGCGTGCACAAAGATATCTAGAACAGGGGACGTGACATAAAATAGAGTGTGAAAGACGAGACGTGGAGTACAACACAATAAAGGGTATCAGTCAGTATGAAGCTCAGTAAAATTTCAAAATGGAGTGACTGACGGCGGCGAACGAAGCAAGATTAGGAATAGAGTTTGTTTAGAACTTACCGCCAATGACATTGACAAACAAAGCACAAGACAAGACACGATGCATTTCAACCACTTGGGTCTTCTTCAGGCGAAAAAATAAATCACATTTAACATGTGGGACAGTACAAACAACGAAAAACGAAAAAAGAATGAAAAATGACTTATCCGTTCTTGTCCATGTGTTTGGTGGGCGGAAATCACATGCGGCCAGGGGGATTATGGGAGAGGAAACGGAGGGGGGGGGGGGGGGGGGGGGGGTTGCGTCAGGGAAGGTGTGTGTGTGTGATATGATAGGGTTGTGTGTCCAGTTTATTGGGATGGTGTGATATCTTTGTGATGGTTGTGGTAATGGTGGATTGATAATAATGGTAAGGGAAAAAAAAAAAAAAAAGAAAAGGGGGGGTGTGGGGGGGGGGGATTTAAGGGGAAGGATAATACAAAACTAAGATTAAATAGATGGAGGGTTGCTGTAACTACTGTATGAAGTGAGTGAAGGGGATGTGGTGGTGGTGTATGTAAGTGTGTGTGTGTGTGTGTGGTGTATGTGTGTGTGTTGGTAGGGGATTTTGCCAACTGGTGGGAAGAGGTGAGTATGTGTGTTTGGTTATTGTTGGATATTGATGCCTTGGGGGTGTAGTGTGCCCAGTTTGGCAATGAGATGGGATTCTTGAGTTGTGCGTTCAAAGCTGTCACTCTGTGACTGCCAGAGTGCCATGACTTTGACATGGTCGATGTTGTGTTGGGTGTGGTTGAAGTGTAGGGCGACGGGTTTGGGTCGGTGGTGGCGGATATCGGCCAGGTGTTCAGAGATGCGTGTTTCGAGTGTGCGTGACGTTTTTCCCCTATGTAGATCTTGCCACACAGCTGGCAGTGGATGGCATATATAATGTTGCGGCTCTGACATGAGAATGTGCGTTTGACTGTGAAGGAGTCTTTGGGGCCTGTAGGATGGTGTCTGGTTTGGTGAGGGGGCAGATTTTGCAGTTGGGTTTGGAGCAGGGGTGAGTACCTGGTGGTGTAGCTGTGGTTCTGTTCAAACTGGACCGCACGAGGAGGTCTTTGAGGTTTTTGTCACGTTTGAATGTGATCATGGGTTTGGTATGGAAGGCGGGTTTGTGGTTATGTACAATGTGCCAATTGGATTTGAGGGTCCTACAGATGGGGAGGGTGTGCGGGTGGTAGAGGAGGTAGGCTGTGGGTCTGTCTGTCTGTCAAATGAGGAATGTTCACTAAAGGTCTCCTCACACGAAGCAGGTAAAAGATTACATTAACAGGCTAAACAAACGAATAGCAATTTATATCTTCATCCTTCCCTCACTCACGTTCAACATTTTCCTTTCTTAGGAACTGAACTAATACAGCAACCATTGCTTTATAACTGCGACCACAATTGCAAATAATCATAATTCAATGGCACGATTATCCCCACATTTTATAGTAACATTTCAAAATGACACAATTCTCCAACCACGCATCCAAATGACTAATCACGCGTACACACGCTCGCAAACACAAAACACTCGTTCCCCTTGCAAACACAAACAGACGGTGGCCGAAGAATGCGAGACCGGCGATTGTGACAGGGGAGGATGAGCGAGACCAAGCAAGTTCCAACCCTAAATCACCACAGGGTTCTCCCCCATCCCCACCGACTACCGCATCACCAGATGCATAAAAAGGAGAAAGACTTTTGGATATAATTTTGACTGGCCAGGTTAAAGATTGAATTAACCAGAAAAAAATGGTCTCAAACAATATTTCTTTTATAATTTTGAAAACCAAAAGAAATTGCGCAAAAGAGAGAATTAGCCGGCTAACAACAAAAAACAAACAAACAAACAAACCACGAAACTGATGCTTACCAGCTACCGTGGGTGACCCAAAAGTGGCGGGTCAAGCGACTCTCTGCCCTCTGTCCAGTCGAGAGGACCAGCAGAGCAGATGCGGAAAAGAGATGACGTGATGTGATGTCCCTCCCCTACAGGCCGACTGTAGGAATGAAGGTACCGACCGTACCTTCGACGAAGTGGTAGAGAACCATAACCGGAGCAGGCACTCCCAGGGACATCTTCCGCTCGAGTCAAGAGATAACCTGCCTAAGCGATGGCAGCCAACATGCCACGCTACGTCACAGAGTGAGAATACCTCAAGCCAAGAGGAATGCTGCACGTGCGGCAGGTAAAAAGACAGGTGAGAGGCCGACAGAGACAGCCAGTTCAAGCGAAAGGTACCAGCCACCCGTGAACCTGCAGGATGAATTGCACGGGCAGTGGAATTAGAGAGAGAGAGAGAAAGTAAACCTAACCTGAGCTGAACGACATTAAGGTGCAAACACACCACAAGCCACATTAAGGGACGGATACACGACAACAACAAACGACAATAAATAAATGAATAATTCCACCACCCTAGATGGGTCAACCGTCATAGGCCTCGTGACAAACTCGTGACACACACACACACACACACACACACACACACACTCACACTCACACACACACACACACACACACACACACACACACACACACATGCACATGCACGCACGCACACTGGTATGGGTTGATTTCTTTTCAATCACTGCTTTTTTTTAAAATGAAATATGTAATAAGTAATGTCTGTTTCTAGCATTGAATTAACGTTCGTATTTTAACCACATGTACTAATCAAAGTTCCCTCATTACAATTCAAAAACAGTAATCGGTATTTTCCACACCTTTGCAAGTTCAAATTGCCTTTTAAAATCTTACCATAGGGACAAGGACCAAGTCCATGATGTGACATGTAACCTGTACGTTTATGTGCTATATAAATATGCTCATGTACAGATATAACTTGATCTGACTTTAGTGCTTCAGAGTGTGTATGTGCGTGCGTGCATACATGCGTACGTTCGTGCGTGCCTCTGTGTGTGTGTGTGTGTGTGTGTGTGTGTGTGTGTGTGTGTGTGTGTGTGTGTGTGTGCGTGCGTGCGTGCGTGCGTGCGTGCGTGCGTGCGTGCGTGCGTGTGTGCGTGCGTCCGTGCGTCCGTGCGTGCTCCCGTGAGTGCGTGCGTGTGTGTACAGCTGATAATGAACTCAGGAGGTTC
>CM031624.1:57115911-57118411 GCA_018398815.1 Conus ventricosus | reverse complement strand
TGGTCTGTACCAACAAGGAAGTGGAATGTTCTGTACCAACAATGAAGTGGAATGCACTGTACCAACAAGGAAGTGGAATGTTCTGTACCAACAAGGAAGTAAAATGTTCTGCACCAACAAGGAAGTGGAATGAACTGCACCAACAAGGAAGTGGAATGCACTATACCAACAAGGAAGTGGAATGTCCTGTCCCAACAAGGAAGTGGAATGTTCTGTCCAACAAGGAAGTGGAATGAACTGTAGCAACAAGGAAGTGGAATGCTCTGTAGCAACACGGAAGTGGAATGCCCTGTACCAAAAGGAAGTGGAATGCACATACCAACAAGGAAGTGGAATGCACTGTAGCAACAAGGAAGTGGAATGCTTCTGTACCAACAAGGAAGTGGAATGAACACTACCAACAAGGAAGTGGAATGCTCTGTACCAACAAGGAAGTGGAATGCCTTACCAACAAGGAAGTGGATATGAACTGTAGCAACAAGGAAGTGGAATGCTCTGTACCAACACAGAGAAGTGGAATGCTCTGTTACCAACAAGGAAGTGGAATGTTCTGTACCAACAGGGAAGTGGAATTGCACTGTACAACAAGGAAGTGGAATGCACTGTACCAACAAGGAAGTGGAAATGTTCAGTACCAACAAGGAAGTGGAATGGTTTGTACCAACAAGGAAGTGGAATGAACTGTAGCAACAAGGAAGTGGAATGACTGTCAGAACAAGAAAGTGGAATGCACTGTACCAACAAGGAAGTGGAATGAACTGTAGCAACAAGGAAGTGGAATGAACTGTACCAACAAGGAAATGGAATGTTCAGTACCAACAAGGAAGTGGAATGTTATGTCCAACAAGGAAGTGGAATGCACTGTACCAACAAGGAAGTGAATGCACTGTACCAACAAGGAAGTGGAATGAACTGTACCAGCAAGGAAGTGGAATAAACTGTACCAACAAGGAAGTGGAATGGTCTGTACCAACAAGGAAGTGGAATGCACTGTACCATCAAGGAAGTGGATTGTTCTGTACCATCAAGGAAGTGGAATAACTGTACCAAGAAGGAAGTGGATTTTCTGTACCAAAGGAAGTGGAATGCCCTGTACCAAAAGGAAGTGGAATGCCCTGTACCAAGAAGGAAGTGGAATGCCTGTACCAACAAGAAAGTGGAATGTTTCTGTTACCAACAAGGAAGTGGCATAAATGTACCAACAAGGAAGTGGAATGTTCTGTACCAACAAGGAAGTGGAATGTCTTTCCTAACAAGAGTGGCATAAACTGTACAACAAGGAAGTGGAATGTTTCTGTACCAACAAGGAAGTTGAATGCCATTCCCAACAAGGAAGTGGCATAAACTGTACCAACAGGAAGTGGAATGTTCTGTATCAACAAGGAAGTGGAATGCTCTTTCCAACAAGGAAGTGGCATAAACTGTACCAACAAGGAAGTGGAATGCTCTGTACCAACAAAAAAGTGGAATGTTCTGTCCCAACAAGGAAGTGGAATGCTCTGTCCCAACAAGGAAGTGGAATGCTCTGTCCCAACAAGGAAGTGGAATGAACTGTACTAACAAGAAAGTGGAATGAACTGTAGCAACAAGGAAGTGGAATGAACTCTACCAACAAGGAAGTGGAATTCTCTGTCCTAACAAGGAAGTGGAATACACTGTACCAACAAGGAAGTAGAATGAACTGTACCAATAAGGAAGCGGAATGCTCTGCCCCAACAAGGAAGTGGAATGAACTGTACCAGCAAGGAAGTGGAATGTTCTGTACCAACAAGGAAGTGGAATGTTCTGTCCCAACAAGGAAGTGGATTGCACTGCACCAACACGGAAGTGGAATGCACTGTACCAACAAGGAAGTGGATTTTTCTATGCCAACATGGAAGTGGAATGCACTGTACCAACAAGGACGTGGAATGCACTGTACCAACAAGGAAGTGGAATGCACTGTACCAACAAGGAAGTGGATTTTTCTTTACCAACAAGGAAGTGGAATGCACAATACCAACAAGGAAGTGGAATGCACTGTACCAACAAGGAAGTAGAATGCACTGTACCAACAAGGAAGTGGATTTTTCTATACCAACAAGGAAGTAGAATGCACAATACCAACAAGGAAGTGGAATGCACTGTACCAACAAGGAAGTGGAGTGTTCTGTACCAACAAGGAAGTGGAATGCACTGTATCAATAAGGAAGTGGATTTTCTATACCAACAAGGAAGTGGAATGCACTGTACCAACAAGGAAGTGGAGTGTTCTGTACCAACAAG
Organism: Conus ventricosus; assembly: GCA_018398815.1. Classification (NCBI taxonomy): domain Eukaryota; kingdom Metazoa; phylum Mollusca; class Gastropoda; order Neogastropoda; family Conidae; genus Conus; species Conus ventricosus. The sequence continues at coordinate 57,116,146 of CM031624.1, read as the reverse complement.
GAAGTGGAATGCACTGCACCAACAAGGAAGTGGAATGCACTATACCAACAAGGAAGTGGATTTTTCTATACCAAAAAGGAAGTGGAATGCACTGTACCAACAAGGAAGTGGAATATTCTGTACCAACAAGGAAGTGGAATGCACTCTAAGGACATGGACGTAGAGTGGTTTGTGTTGACAAGGAAATGGATCGGTCTGTACTAAGGCGGAAGTGGAATGTTCTGTACCAACAAGG
>CM031624.1:57100911-57103411 GCA_018398815.1 Conus ventricosus | reverse complement strand
GTGTGTTCTGTTTCAGAATACACTGTAGAATGCGGTGAGGTCATGACAGGGCGTTATGTCCGTTTGGCGAAAAGAGATGAAAAACACGACCCCCTCATGTTTTGTGAGCTGGAGATATGGGTGAGAGTTCTCTCTCCTCCCTCCCCCCTCTCTCTCTCTCCTGCCCTCTCTCTCTCCTGCCCTCTCTCTCTCTCTCTCACTCTCTCTCTCCCGCCCCCCCCCTCTCTCTCTCTCTCTCTCTCTCTCTCTCTCTCTCTCTCTCTCTCTCTCTCTCTCTCTCTCCCTCTCTCTCCTCTTGACCCGCTAATTGATGAGTTAAAATTGACACATGACATTGAGTTTGATCGGGTACACAGACTAAATGCCCAGATTCACCCATCATAACCCGGCATTGATTTTACAAAGACAAAGTAAAGATATTACGAGCAAACAGTAAGTTAAAAGGGAATAACTCTATTGAGGGAGAGGATTTTTCCTCTCGCGTTAAAGAAATAAGACGTAGCCCTCATTTGATAACGGAAAAAAACCAAAACCCAGGAAAAGGTCAGGAGGAACAGACTGACGATGATCTTTGATCATTTAATCATTGATGGGAACGGCATTTTCTTGACGGCCAAAGCAGATGTGCAGAATCCAGATTGGGGTGGGAGGAGGGGATGGGGAGGGCGGATGGCCGGCCGGTTAAAAAAATGCCGACACTGTGTGACAAGAGGAGATATACACAACGGCATTACACCGGCAGAATTGCTTGTCAGTTGTGGCACTGTCAGTGGATAGCTGTGTTCTGTGGGTCAGAACAGTTGTGGCACTGTCAGTGGATAGCCGTGTTCTGTGGGTCAGAACAGCTGTGGCACTGTCAGTGGATAGCTGTGTTCTGTGGGTCAGAACAGTTGTGGCGCTGTCAGTGGATAGCCGTGTTCTGTGGGTCAGAACAGCTGTGGCACTGTCAGTGGATAGCTGTGTTCTGTGGGTCAGAACAGTTGTGGCACTGTCAGTGGATAGCTGTGTTCTGTGGGTCAGAACAGTTGTGGCGCTGTCAGTGGATAGCCGTGTTCTGTGGGTCAGAACAGCTGTGGCACTGTCAGTGGATAGCTGTGTTCTGTGGGTCAGAACAGTTGTGGCACTGTCAGTGGATAGCCGTGTTCTGTGGGTCAGAACAGTTGTGGCACTGTCAGTGGATAGCCGTGTTCTGTGGGTCAGAACAGTTGTGGCGCTGTCAGTGGATAGCCGTGTTCTGTGGGTCAGAACAGTTGTGGCGCTGTCAGTGGATAGCTGTGTTCTGTGGGTCAGAACAGTGAGCTCAGACAATCAGTTCAGAACACGATCAAATAAAGGGAAGCGATGCATTCATGGACGAATGTCGTGCTGATATATTTGTTGGTAATGAAGTACTATGTAAATCCACATTTAAATGTTCCGAACAAGTAGGGCGATTAGGATGAGTTAAAAAAAAAAAAATTGTTTGCTTCTTTGAAAGAGAACTGTCTCCCTTTGTAAAATGGTTCATATTCATTTTTGTTTTACTTGTGATGGACAAAAACCTATTTGGAACAGATAAGGATGTTATATACGTTTGTTTCTGCGCAACTCCAGAATGCTTGCCTTCTTATGGCTATGTTGATATTGGTAATGGTAATTGATTTACTTGAAAAATATTTCGTTCATATATTGCTGCTTTGAGTTGTTTATGTTCTATGGAATTGTTAAGTATTGGAACCTCTGACATTTTAAGAGAGATGTATGTAAACGATGCTTTTGATGTGCAGTTTCACAGCTGTCCTCTAAGTATCAATCGACAGTCTGAAGACGGCATATTGCATTGTTATGGAAAATCATATTTACTAAATGTTTGCACTGCTGTGCTTTCCTAGCTCGTGAATGCACTTTTTTTTCTCAAAGCGTAGCTTGGGTGATATTATGTATATTTGTCTACATATAACATACGTTGGTCTATTTTCGGTTGAAACTTTGCATGGTTGTTGCTACGTCCAGCTGTCATCGTCTTGGGTAGTTTAAGCACGACAGCAAATTCAAGTGTTTTTCTGAGTGTAGTACAGCTAGAAGCAATGGTTATGGAGACCAACTTTACACTTGACACAGCAGCGCTTGGTCTTCTTTCCACATGATGCACGTTTCAGTTGTGTGGGACAGCTTTGCACCAGAAGGTCAACACAGTCAAACCTGACCTCTGGCGGAACTTGGTTTTCAAGACACACAAATCCTCTTGGACGACCAGGCCCAGCATGACCAGCTCAGGCAAAGTACACGCTGACAACGACCCTGAGGATGGCAAGAAGGTCCAGAGGATTGTCTTCGGCTGCATCTCTTCTCTTGTAGAGATATCAGGCTTGTTCGACGTTAAGGTCTGGAAAAACAAACAAACATCGGCCAACACCACTTCTGGCAGTGAATGCCAGTTCTGTACTTCCCCACATTCTGATCTTTGTGGTCCAAACCACCCAAAATGTGCTGCCATGGAGGAGTGAAGATGATGGCTTGC
>CM031624.1:57085938-57092788 GCA_018398815.1 Conus ventricosus | reverse complement strand
ACCTTAATTACGGGCTTTGTCAAGGTTCTCTTTTCCCCCACCCTGTAATTAACATACTGCGAAGTAATCGGATAGCCTGGTGCACCGGTATATGGGCGTTCAGCCACAACTGCTTTTCCCTGCGTTACTCTATGGCGTGTTCAGTCCCGTCTACTTTCCCCTACGTTACTCTATGAAAACTTTAGTAAATTAGTATTGAAAACGGATAACCTACACAGTATGTCTGTTTGTAGATAATCGTTATTTTTGGTTATTGAAGTCTTACTTGTCAGAGAACAGTAATATGCTGATTCTAGGTCACTTTCGCCCGAAAACTGATTGAGGGCGAAAGTGGGGTAGAACAGACATTTCCCTGTTCTCTCGGCCGTTTTGTCCAACCAGGCCGTTTTTGCCCGACAAAAGATTGAAAGTCGGACAAAACAGCCGGGTTTCAGCCGTTTTGTCCGAAGTTGGACAAAACGGCCAGTCGGACACACACAAAAAAAGTCGGCTACGAGCTCCTTCACTAACTACAAGTTAGTCTTAGCCCGTTCGCTCCCTTCAAGCCCAGAGTCGAACTCCCTAAACTATGAAGATAGCAGGTCCGCTCTCTTCAAGCTCCCGTGTCATGCTGCCGCGAGTTCGTCTGCTTGTTTACCTGACTGTCCGTGAACACTTCTCACGCGAGCTGCACTTCCGCTGAGCTCGCCTATGTGCGCAGAAACCGTGCGTCACTACAGTACAGTTCTTATCTGCAGTCAGCGCTTGTGTGTCTTACACTTCTCGCGTTATGACTATACAGTGAAGCTGACCTGCTAGTGTGTCTTACAATTCTCGCCTTATTACTGTACAGTGAAGCTGATCTGCTAGTGTGTCTTACAATTCTCGCCTTATTACTGTACAGTGAAGCCGATCTGCTAGTGTGTCTTACAATTCTCGCGTTATTACTGTACAGTGAAGCCGATCTGCTAGTGTGTCTTACAATTCTCGCGTTATTACTGTACAGTGAAGCCGATCTGCTAGTGTGTCTTACAATTCTCGCGTTATTACTGTACAGTGAAGCTGATCTGCTAGTGTGTCTTACAATTCTCGCCTTATTACTGTACAGTGAAGCTGATCTGCTAGTGTGCTTACAATTCTCGCGTTGTTACTGTACAGTGAAGCTGATCTTTCTACCTGTTAGCTCCCCCCCCCCCCCCTTTTTTTTTTTTTTTTTTTTTTTTTTACTTTTTGTATTTTGTTTTTGTCCCTAAGCAAATGTTTAAAGATTTCGTTTTGTACTGATTGCTCCTTTTTTTAAAAATTTACTTCATTGTTTTGCAACTTTCGCTTTATCGTGTATCCCCCCCCCCCCCCCCCCCCCCCCCACACACACACACACACCCCATTTCACTCGCAGCTTTAAGCCGTTGGAATTTTTTTTCTCTAATGATGGCGAGAACGCCACAGACTTAGATACAGTTGGTATAATTATCTCCAACTGATACCAGGACCTGGACCAAGAAAAAAAAAAGCCGCCGTTTACCATTGAACCCTTTCCAGCAGAAACCAAAGTCGACTCTCAAAACAGCGAGACAACTAGTTGTACTATGGTCCTCATATACTGCTAGTGAAAGGTTTCACATTGGCTAGTTATCGTCCTCTTTCCAGGAAAGGTTTCACATTGGCTAGTTATCGTCCTCTTTTCCATGAAAGGTTTCACATTGGCTAGTTAAAGTCCTCTTTTCCATGAAAGGTTTCACATTGGCTAGTTATCGTCCTCTTTTCCATGAAAGGTTTCACATTGGCTAGTTAACGTCCTCTTTTCCATCTATTTTTCTTGTCCACATCACCTCCGCCTACGCTTCCCGTCACCCATCGCTCTCTCTCTCTCTCTCTCTCTCTCCTCTCTCTCCTCCTCTCTCTCTCTCTCTCTCTCACACACACACACACAAATTGTAGCCAAGTCAGTCTAAATGACAAGACATGATAGTTTGCCTTACAGGATTTTTCTTTCAACTACACCAGTGAGTATGTGGTCAGGGATAATACCCACGAAGAGCGGCTGGCCGTTAGCAGATGTGTAGTATGGTTTGACACAAGGACAACAATGATCATTGCTCGGCTGAGACACTTGGCAGGCGTGTTCTCACTTGATAATGACCATTGTATCTAGTTGCAAAGTGAGACGACTGCAGGCGGAAATCCATTCATTTATTCATTATCATTTTTCATCTTTATGTTTTGTTATTTTTTCTTCTTTCTTTTTTTTTTACAATTTGTGTTACATTTATTTATTTATTTATTTATTTATGAATTCATTTATTATGATTATTATAAAAATGTATTTTCTCCCATACTACAACTGCTATTGCCTTATTATCACCAATAAGTAGTAGTAATCCTGTCTTAATTTATCTTTTTATGATTTTTTTTCCTCCTCAATATTTTTTACCTTCATTAGTATTCTTATCAGTAACATAATTCTCATCATTACTACCTTGACTCACACATTATCTCCCTTCTAAAAGCCTCGTTTACATTCAACGCCTACCTTGCGCTGAAGAGATCTAAGCTAAGTGACAAACGCGTTCACTTTCGTTGTCCTATTTGTTTGTGTATCTTGCCTGAAGAAGACCTAAGAGGTCGAAACGCGTCGTGTTTTTGTCTTGTGACTCGTTTGTCCACGTTTCTCTTGGGCGGTTTGCTAACATTTATTTAAGACCATTGTACAGCTGTATCGTTAGCAAGTCTAAATGTTGGACACAGGACGATGATGATCGTTGTCTGGCTGTCTGCCCATTTACCTTTGACGCTAGACAATAATGATCATTACTTTGCCGTCTAGCCATTTAGCTGTGACACACGACAACAACGATCATTATTTGGATGTAAATTTCATAACTAATAAGAGGATGTTTAAAAGAGAGACAAACACACTCCAAATACAGGTACCTTATCTTGACACTATGTTTCATGACGTAACAGAAACCTACAAACAGTCAAAGGATTGCAGATGGACGCTCTGGCAATCATGTCACTTCTCATACAATCAGGCCCCAGCCTCTCTCTCTCTCTCTCTCTCTCTCTCTCTCTCTCTCTCTCTCTCTCTCTCTCTCTCTCTCTCTCTTGCCCTCCAACTGACACCAGAAAGAGAAAAGATACAAAAACAGAGGTGGATTTCCTTTCTAACCATTCAACCATCGAATGAATAAAGGACGTCCTAAATCAATCAATCAATCAATCAACCAATCAGCGAATAAGTAAATATATAAATGAATACATAGATATATAAGGTCGGTGTTCTCACCAGAACGAATCCAGGGGAGATGACTCTCCAGAAAACATGCCAGACAGGATTGGGTCTGTAGCCGATCATCATGGCTATGTCCTCGTACAGCCTGTTGGACCCTGGATAATCATCATTATCATCATCATCATCATCATCATCATCATCATCATCATCATCATCATCATGATAAGAATAATAGAAATAACAACAACAACAGCAGCACGTCATGGCTATGTCCTAGTACAGTCTGTGGGACCCTGGATAATAAAAATGATAATAATAATAATGAGGATAATAATAGTAATAATAATAATGATCATATAATAATAATAATGATAATAATGATAACAACAACAACAACACATCGTGGCTATGTCCTCGTACAGTCTGTTGGACCCTGGATAATAAAGATGATAAGAATAATAATGAGGATAATAATAATAATAATAATAATAATAATAATAATGATAGTAATAATAGTATTGACAATATAATGATAATAATGATAACAACAACAACAACAACAGCAACACATCATGGCTATGTCCTCGCACAGTCTGTTGGACCCTGGCTGATAATCATGATTATAAGATAATTGTACCAACAACAACAATAATAATAATGATAATAATACACTGTATTATGTCTCAGGGTATAATCGTAGACTTCTGTTGGATTCCTTCACATTGTGGTCTCAGAGGGAATGAAATAGCAGATAATCTAGCTAAACTTGGTGCACAAAACTGTTCAGAATGTGTGCTAAATTTGCCATTACATCCTTCCAAGTGTGAAATACTATTCAACCTGGAACACTACGTTTACAAAACCTTTTTCTGTGAAAAATGCTACACACTGCCTAGCTGCTCACGCCATCTTGCTAAGATTCTCACAAAATTAAGGCTGAACACATGGAAGACCAAATTTTCTCCTGAAGTTGTGTGTATCTGTGGAAAATTCATCTCTGTGCATCACCTTCTATTAGATTGTCCAGTTTTAACTAAAATGTATAAGGCGAAAGGTATCAATCTTGACAAATATGAAAATGAGAGTCAAGTTCTGTCTGACTCATGCATAATTGAGTTTGCCGCCACTTTAGCCAGTTCTGATGTAGCTAGACTATTATGAGGGTCCTTAGCTGATATGCTGTTTTCTTTTTCATAAGCGTATGCAGATGTATGTGTTGAAATGACTTAAGTGCTTTTGTTCCCCGTCTAATATCATCTGCCGGATGAAAAGACGTAAAATTAAACCACCACCAATGATAATAATATCAATAGTAATAAACAAGAACAACAATAATAATAATTACAACGATGATGATGATGATAATGATACTACTACTACTAATACTGCTGCTGCTGCTGCTGCTACTACTACTACTACTACTACTACTACTACTACTACTACTACTACTACTACTACTACTACTACTGCTGATGATGATAATGATGATGACGATAATAATAATAATAATAATAATAATAATAATAATAATAATAATAACAACAATAATATAATAATAATATAATAATAATAATAATAATAATAATAATAATAATAATAATAATGATGATGAATGATGATGATGATGATGATGATGATGACGTTATAATAATAATAATAATAATAATAATAATAATATAATAATAATGATGATGATAATGATAATGAGATGATGATGGTGATGATGACGATGATGACGATGATGATGATGATGATATCAACAACTCGTAACACCAAACTGCACTTATGGAGAGAGGAGTGTTTGGTTGATCGATCTGTTGATCCACTGGGTGGCTGCTTGACTGATCATGCATATCATAGAAACGCACGCACGTTACGGTCGTTGCACTCAACACTCCCCCTTCATCATGTCCCGGCAGGAAAACTAAATGAAGCATAGCGGAGGGCATGGGCAAGCAGTCTGGACAAGCGTTTCGTGCAGACCATCAGAAAGGTCCAAAGCGTTGGTGGCTGAGGTGGACAAAGGCCATGGACACCATGAGGTGGACAAAGGCCATGGACACCATGAGGTGGACAAAGGCCATGGACACCATGAGGTGGACAAAGGCCATGGACACCGTGAGGTGGACAAAGGCCATGGGCACCGTGAGGTGGACAAAGGCCATGGACACCATGAGGTGGACAAAGGCCATGGACACCATGAGGTGGACAAAGGCCATGGACACCGTGAGGTGGACAAAGGCCATGGACACCGTGAGGTGGACAAAGGCCATGGACACCGTGAGGTGGACAAAGGCCATGGGCACCGTGAGGTGGACAAAGGCCATGGACACCATGAGGTGGACAAAGGCCATGGACACCGTGAGGTGGACAAAGGCCATGGACACCGTGAGGTGGACAAAGGCCATGGACACCGTGAGGTGGACAAAGGCCATGGACACCGTGAGGTGGACAAAGGCCATGGACACCGTGAGGTGGACAAAGGCCATGGACACCGTGAGGTGGACAAAGGCCATGGACACCGTGAGGTGGACAAAGGCCATGGACACCGATCAGTTCCCCGTGCTTTCCTTGCAGCTGTGTGCAGGAGAAGACCCTTTCAGAACCGGGTCTGTCTTCTGTCTGCCCATGCTGGGAACGCTCCGAACGGACAGAAAATGAGATCCAGTTGCAAAGGGAGGCGACTAGCAGGCGGAAATCTACACAACTTTGAAAACTTATTGTCTAAGCTCTGCCCCCCCCTCGAAAAAAAAACAAAAAAACGAACAAACAAACAAACAAAAACCGTTAACAAACGAACTACAAGACAAAAACGAACGCGTTTCGACCTCTTAGTCTTCTTCAGGCAAGATACACAACACTCAGGACAACGAAAATGATCGCCCATCTTGCGCCGAAGTGGATGAAGATTATAGTGACTGCTCATTCATTTTCGTTGTTCTGAGTCTTGTGTGTCGTGCCTGAAGAAGACCTAAGGGGTCGAAACGCGTTATGTTTTGCCTTGTGATTCGTTTGTCAGCGGTTTTGTTGTTGTTGTTTTTCGGAGCTTTAGCAATATTTTTTTTTCAAATTTGGACAGGAAATGGTCGCGTCACAAGGACCTCTGCCTGGAGAACTGGCTGAAGGAAAGAGGCCAGCTGGAAGACTTCAACGTCGCTTTCAATACACCTGAAGATGTGACTTAAAGGCTGTCTCCATCAGCACTAACACCTGGGAGGGAAACTGCCACAGACAGAGACATACCTGAAAGCACGATCTTCATAACAGATTTAGGTCGTTTCAAGAGGATCCGCTGAAGCAAGTCGGTGAGAAACGCCAGGGGAAGCAACCAGTGGCAGAGACTAGCAAACAGTATGACAGGGCCTGCCTCTCTCGGAGAGGTCTCGACAGCTACAGCAGCCATGATGTTCTGAACCTGACACCCACTGTGCTAATTCAACGATCTATGGAGACTGGTTCATAATAATACGTCTGAAGTAGCTGCCGCTTCCTACCTGTCTGTGTCTTTCTCTCTATCTCTCTCTCTCTCTGTCTCTCTCTCTCTCTCTCTCTCTCTCTCTCTCTCTCTCTCTCTCTCTCTCTCTCTCTCTCTCTTGTGCGTGTGCTTTGTGTGTGTGTGTGTGTGTGTGTGTGTGT
>CM031624.1:57068438-57080938 GCA_018398815.1 Conus ventricosus | reverse complement strand
CTGACTGTCCCTGATGCCACTCTCCCTGACTGTCCAGCTTCACCTGACTGTCCAGCCTCTCACCTGACTGTCCAGCCCCACAGTGAAGAGCACCAGGAAGAACAGCACGGCCCACAGCTGGGGGAGGGGCATGGAGCCCAGGGCGTCGGGGTAGGCAATGAAGGCCAGGCCCGTGCCTGACAACAGTTGCCCTTGGTAGGAAGAAACTAGGGGAGCTTACAGCAGAAGACACGTACACCCCTCTCAGCAGAGAAGACACGTACACCCCTCTCAGCAGAGAAGACACGTCACCCCTCTCAGCAGAGAAGACACGTACGCCCCTCTCAGCAGAGAAGACACGTACGCCCCTATCAGCAGAGAAGACACGTACGCCCCTCTCAGCAGAGAAGACACGTACGCCCTCTCAGCAGAGAAGACACGTACACCCTCTCAGACTAGCGTGTCAGCCCGGAACTCCTTACACTCTAAGGGGCCGGGCTGCATCCAGATCATGATTCCCAGATGCCCGTCGACTGCCTTCTTTATTTTCCTGGCGCTGCGGGATTCGAACCCGCAATTTTCTGAATGGGTGGGCATGTCAAGGCGTGCCTTTTAGATGGGTGTCTTACCCCGCTGCTAACGGAAGACCTGTTCTAAATTGGGAAATTTAAGCCTCACGAAGTTCTCTTTTGTCCTCTCGACCAGATCCGGAGTCTTTTCGGCTGCCTCTGCCATGGCCTTCAGAGGTCTGGTCCTCTTCACACCTGAAATCCGAGCTGTTTCATGAAGTCATAGGTTGATAAGCTACAAATCCCCTTCGCTCCGACTTCTATGGCTTGGGTGCCGGATTCCTCAAGCTGCTCGCTACACCGGCTTACTTCTCAGTCTTGTAGAGGTGCGCTTGCTCCATTGTGTGTTCATGAACATATCATGTACTGTTTCCATATAGTCATCAGTGTGGGGGGCTGAACTGGTGGTGTCCTTCGTTAGCTGGATCAGAACAGGCAAAGCAGAGCAGCGTCCACAGCGGTATGGTCGACATGCAGTGGTTTAACTGGCGACACGACTGCCTCATGACAGATGTTAGTGATTGCTCCCTATCAACCAAGGAGCAAAGGTTGCCACAAGATGAAACATGGGTGTGGCTGTGAAACACATAACAAACATAAAAAGAGTTTGCTGTCGACAGCCTTCTTAATATAATGTGCATTTTGTACATTTTTATTGGTGACGTCAGAAGACATGATATCTCTTGACACCCGATTTGTCTGTCTGAGCTGTATATGAATCTAGCGTCAAGTGTATTCTATGTTCTGCCTCCATTTATATTTTGGCTTAGGGATATCCTTTTCATGGAATTCAGTGTACTTCATATGCAAACATAACGTCAAATATCTTTTTACAGCCAGTATCCCCAGAAAACTGGCTTTACATTGCAATGCTACAAAATACTGGTGAGTTTCTCCCGAACTTATCTCACATATGTTGTGTGACAATTTTGCAAAACTACAGGAAAATCTGGGAGAGCTCCAGACCTTTTTTTTTCTTTTGAAACATTTCTTTTACTGATACCAGTAACCATACATTTACGAGCGAACTTGGCACACGTCCAGCTTTGGTGTTTAGGGGAAAAGCAGTTTGTGAATAGTTTTGATTTGAGTGTAAGGTTTCTTCGCGATTCTTTCAGATGGACATAAAGGCCCTCGTCTTTTTTTCTTTTTGATTGGTTATTATTTCAGGAATGAAAAAGCACTTTCGGTGTTCATTTACTTCGATGTTAATGATTATCCTTTTTATCAAGACACTTCTATGTAAATGAGTGTAGGTATTTTTTTTAGATTTTTGTTCGTGTCATGTTCCTTCCAGAAGCATCACGCACATACTAATGATGTACAAATCCATATTACCTAAAAACGGTGGCATTGGGGTTTTATCTATTTTGAGCGTCTGTGTCAAACTTTAAAAAGTGTTGTTGTTTTTTTCAGGTGGGGGGTGGGGGGTGGGGGGTGCGCTTGTTGTTGTTGGTGGTGGTGTTGTTTTTTTCAATTATCTGTATTTTTTTCAATGGCACTGGAAATTTCTATCATACCTTCGTTGCTGCACACACACACACACACACACACACACACACACACACACACACACACACACACACACACACACACACACACACACACACACCAAAATCGGTCACAAACTCGGAAACGACATATTGGGTCGGTCCAGCCATCTTGTTTCCATACTTAGCACACGCACGTCTTGTACTGCGAACACGGCACTGACAGACACGTTCAAGTTACGTTGTTTAAAGCCTAGCCGACCGCAAAGGGCCATATCAGAGCAGCCACCCGTGGACACGACGGCACTAGGGATTTCTCGATACCCAGATCACTATGGCTTGCTGTGGAGTGGTAGGAACGGTGCAGAACGGATCCGGATCAAGGTCAATTGTGAACCTCTCGTGCTTGACCGGGTCGATAAAAACGTGATCCAAACCACTTCAGAATCGACTTTTCATTGAGAAACATGCGCCGTTTTGTTTGTAATTCATTGACAGCATGTTACCAGCACAGGGTTCTACAACATGACGTTGATGGCAGTCCATTGTCATTAAAAGCTGTGTGTCACCAGGCCGTTGAGTGGGGAGCCGTAGAGCACAGAGACATTGGCGGCCACATTGTGTGGGGAGCCGTAGAGCACAGAGACATTGGCGGCCACATTGTGTTGACGTTTTATGACCTTTGTGCCACATACATGGACATGAATTCATGACAGCCTGGATGACTGAGTTGTGCCGCGGTTCTCAAAATGAATAACATACAAACCTGTTTTCATCAAACGTCCGTTCAGTTTTCCTTTGAGTAACGGGCATTTCTTTGGTCTTTAGTTTTACGTCTTTCCACGACACGAAGTGTAGTAATAATCTTATGAATAGATTTATGTGGTGAAACAAGGGGAGAGAGAGAGAGAGAGAGGAGAGAGAGAGAGAGAGGAGGAGAGAGATGAGAGAGAGAGAGAGGAGAGAGAGAAGAGGAGAGAGAGGAGAGGGAGGGAGAGAGAGAGAGAGAGAGAGAGAGAGAGGGGGGGGGAGAGAGAGAGAGAGGGAGGATAGAGAGAGAGGGGAGGGAGAGAGAGAGGAGAGAGAGAAGGGAGGAGAAAGAGAGAGAGGGAGAGAGGGAGGGGGAGAGAGAGAGAGAGGGAGAGAGACAGAGAGAGAGAGAGAGAGAGAGGAGAGGGATGGAGAGAGAGAGGGAGGGAGAGAGAGAGGGAGGGAAGGAGAGAGAGAGAGAGGGGGAGAGAGAGAGAGAGAGGAGAGAGAGAGAGAGAGAGAGAGGAGAGAGAGAGAGAGAGAGAGAGAGAGAGGGAACAGGAAAAATAAAATGGAAAGGGGGAGACGGGAGGATGAGGGGAGATGGGAGGATGAGGGGGTTTGTATGATGGCAGTTGGGGGGGGGGGGGGGGGACGGATGTGGAATGTGGAACATGATGCGTCTGTGTGTTCACCTCTTGCATGTATGCTTTGAATCACGGCCGATGTCAAACGACATAGACATAATTTTGGAGCAGATATATGGCTTCAAACAAAAGAACCAACAGTTCATACTCAGGAGACAGAGAGAAGTGGTGTTGACTACATCTGTAAGTGTTTCTTTGAGGACTGCTTTATAAGGAAATAAAACGTTCATACGTTCGCGTCGGCGGCTTCTTCAGACATCCTGTGCCAGCGTGTGTTGGAACAATTCAAATCATTCTTTTACGATGTCACACAACTGCAAATGATTGTTGTCCACGCATACAAAAATGGTGAGACTTGCAAGTGTAAGAAATCTTTAGGCTCGAAAAAAAAATCTGCAAAACGAAAAGATATATTCAAAGCAAACTTGTTCAAAAACCAAATTACGAATCATTTTAGTATAATTATTTTCAACAAATAGTTATCTTAGATTAACAACAACAGACCTAAACATGGACAAAACCACACTCCTCTGTTAGCTGCCAAACAATTTAACAGTTACGCGTGACACTGTAACCCGCTTTGAACGGTAATTATCCAATACAATTTAAACAAAGCGCAGTACACCATACACTACCTTGAGTCACCACCTTGTCCACTGTCGTGTTTTGCACGTGCGCCATGTAGCCCAGAAAGACGAATGATGACGAAACCGGCAAACACTGACGTCAGAGCATCCAGTATTGGCAGAATCAAGGCATCCTGGCACAAGATGCGCGCACAGAAAAGTTAAAACCAAACATAGATAGTTATAAATAGATAGTTATAAAGGACAAGCCCTTTCCACCATAAAGAGGTGATATCAGGCTATACACTGAGGGTCGTTACATGACTCGAGTTATACAAACACATATGCAATCTGCAACCTTAAAATGTAAAAAAAAAAAACCTAAATCTTATTAAAACAAGTTCACATCTCTTAAAAACTGAAATATTCAAGATACTTGCACATTTCTAAAAAGCTCACTAAGTGACATCTGATCCAAATGTGTTCCTCTCATCTCACTGAGATCATCACACTCAGTCAATACATGCTTAAGAGTGTATACACAATCGCATGCAAAACAATGGGGTCGATCTTCTCCCTTTAGAGGAAAGAATGAGTAACATAACATAACTATGTCCAATATGCAGTCTACTTAAAACACGTTCTTCTTTCTGGTTTTGCAAACCGAAGGTAACCATTCAGACAAGTCTGGCAATATCTCATGGAGTTTGTTTTCCGATTCCAAATTCCAATCATCTTGCCAACGTTTCTTTACAAACTTATTTATTAGCGGTTTAAGATCCGGATATGGTAACCGACGGGATCGCTTGACAGGATCATTTAACGCTTTCTTTGCTTGCCTGTCCGCTTTCTCATTGCCCGTAATACCGCAGTGGCTAGGAACCACCAAAACACAACATCTTTAAAACCAAACAAACAAGCAACATTGGAAAGAAGAAGAAGAAGAAGAGAAGAAGAAGAAGAAGAAGAGAAGAAGAAGAAAGAAAGAAGAAGAAGACTGCAGTAAAATGGGTGTAACGTGCAATTTATGAGAAATTCATCCCAACGCATTTGCAACTATACATGTCAACTACATCGTCAGTCACTGACTAGGACTACGTATATATTCAATTGGTGCTCAGTACTTATCCTTGGAATTTATTAGTTTACTGTGAAACAGGGTTTAAGCAAAGATATAGAAACAGTAAGTTTCACCTGTTATATATAAAGTGTTTGTAAATGTCTGTATTAAAACTCCGAAAGGTCCAAACTATAGCGACACAGGATAATATCCTGTTTTCGTTGACATGCACATCATATCTGCAACATATATGTTAATTATGTTGAAAATGGCAATCAGCCGATTCACATCTGAAGTCTACAATATGGCAATGCAGTACTACTGTACTGTCATGCGGTATTGCTGTACTGATATCTCACCACATGTACACGTTGTTGAGGAAGCTATGCCAATGCAGCATGGCTGTACTGATAGCTGTACCCTCCTGTACACGTTGTTGTGGAAGCTTTGACAATGCAGTATTGCTATACTGATAGCTGTACCCACCTGTACACGTTATTGTGGAAGCTATGACAATGCAGTATTACTGTACTGATAGTTGTACTCACTGTACACATTCTTGTGGCAGCTATGACAATCAGGTATTCCTGTACTGACTATGCATCCACCTGTACACGTCGTTGCCGATGCTATGACAACCCACCTGTACACGTTGTTGCCGAAGCTACGACAACCCACCTGTACACGTTGTTGTGGAAGCTATGACGATGCAGTATTACTGTACTGATAGCTGTACCCACCTGTACACATTGTTGTGGAAGCTATGACAATGCAGTATTACTTACTGATAGCTGTACCCACCTGCACACATTGTTGTGGAAGCTATGACAATGCAGTATTACTGTACTGATAGCTGTACCCACCTGTACACGTTGTTGTGGTTGCTATGACAATGCAGTATAGCTGTACTGATAGCTGCACCCACCTGTACACGTTGTTGCGGAAGCTTTGGCAATGCAGTATAGCTGTACTCATAGCTGTACTCACCTGTACACATTGTTGTGGAAGCTATGACAATGAGGTATTCCTGTACTGACTATGCATCACACCGTACACGTTGTTGTGGAAGCTATGACAACCCACCTGTACACGTTGTTGTGGAAGCTATGACAATGTAGTATTGCTGAAGTGATCACTGTGCACGTTGTTGTGGTTGCTATGACAATGCAGCATAGCTGTACTGATAGCTGTACCCTCCTGTACACATTGTTGTGGAAGCTATGACAATGCAGCATAGCTGTACTGATAGCTGTACCCTCCTGCACACGTTGTTGTGGAAGCTATGATAATGAGGCATTCCTGTACTGATAGCTGCACCCACCTGTACACGTTGTTGTAGAAGCTATGACAATGCAGTATTGCTGTACTGACACTGCACCCACCTGTACACGTTGTTGTAGAAGCTATGACAATGCAGTATTGCTGTACTGACACTGTACCCACCTGTACACGTTGTTGTGGAAGCTACGACAATGCAGTATTGCTGAGCTGACCACTACACCCACCTGTACACGTTGTTGTGGAAGCTACGACAATGCAGTATTGCTGAGCTGACCACTACACCCACCTGTACACGTTGTTGTGGAAGCTATGACAATGCCGTATTGCTGAGCTGACCACTACACCCACCTGTACACGTTGTTGTGGAAGCTATGAAAATGCAGTATTGCTGTACTGACACTGTACCCACCTGTACACGTTGTTGTGGAAGCTACGACAACCCACCTGTACGTGTTGTTGTAAAAGCTATGACAATGCACTATTACTGTACTGATAGCTGCACCCACCTGTACACGTTGTTGCGGAAGCTTTGACAATGCAGTATTGCTGTACGGATAGCTACACTCACCCGTACACGTTGTTGTGGAAGCTTTGACAATGCAGTATTACTGTACTGATAGTTGTACTCACCTGTACACATTCTTGTGGCAGCTATGACAATCAGGTATTCCTTTACTGACTATGCATCCACCTGTACAAGTTGTTGCGGATGCTATGACAACCCACCTGTACACGTTGTTGTGGAAGCTATGACAATGCAGTATTGCTGTACTGACACTGTACCCACCTGTACACGTTGTTGTGGAAGCTATGCCAATGCAGTATTGCTGAACTGACCACTATACCCACCTGTACACGTTGTTGTGGAAGCTATGACAATGCAGTATTGCCGAACTGACCACTACACACACCTGTACACGTTGTTGTGGAAGCTATGACAATGCAGTATTGCTGAACTGACCACTACACCCACCTGTACACGTTGTTGTGGAAGCTATGACAATGCAGTATTGCTGAACTGACCACTATACCCACCTGTACACGTTGTTGTGGAAGCTATGACAATGCAGTATTGCTGAGCTGACCACTACACCCACCTGTACACGTTGTTGTGGAAGCTATGACAATGCAGTATTGCTGAGCTGACCACTACACCCACCTGTACACGTTGTTGTGGAAGCTATGACAATGTAGTATTTTTGTAGTGATAGTGACCCACCTGTACACGTTGTCGTGGAAGCTATGACAATGTAGTATTGTTGTACTGATAGTTGCACGCACCTGTACACGTTGTCGTGGAAGCTATGACAATGTAGTATTGTTGTACTGATAGTTGCACGCACCTGTACACGTTGTTGTAGAAGCTATGACAATGTAGTATTGCTGTACTGACACTGTACCCACCTGTACACCTTGGTGTGGAAGCTATGACAACCCACCTGTACGTGTTGTTGTAAAAGCTATGACAATGCACTATTACTGTACTGATAGCTGCACCCACCTGTACACGTTGTTGCGGAAGCTTTGACAATGCAGTATTGCTGTACGGATAGCTACACTCACCCGTACACGTTGTTGTGGAAGCTTTGACAATGCAGTATTACTGTACTGATAGTTGTACTCACCTGTACACATTCTTGTGGCAGCTATGACAATCAGGTATTCCTGTACTGACTATGCATCCACCTGTACACGTCGTTGCCGATGCTATGACAACCCACCTGTACACGTTGTTGTGGAAGCTATGACAATGCAGTATTGCTGTACTGACACTGTACCCACCTGTACACGTTGTTGTGGAAGCTATGACAATGCAGTATTGCTGAACTGACCACTATACCCACCTGTACACGTTGTTGTGGAAGCTATGACAATGCAGTATTGCTGAACTGACCACTACACCCACCTGTACACGTTGTTGTGGAAAATGACCCTGCAGTATTGCTGAATGACCATAAACCCACCTTGAACTTGTTGGAAGCTATGACAATGCATAATCACTGACACTTACCCACCTTACACGTTTGTTGGGAAGCTATACAATGCAGTATTCTGACTGACCACATACCCCACCTGTACACTTGTTTGGAAGCAACAATGCAGTTATTGTCTGATAGTTTCCCACATACACTGGTGTGATGGAAGCTATGACAATAGTATTGTGAATTGTTCAACGCACCTGTTTTGTTGTGGAAGCTATGACATGGATTGTGTACTGAATTTTCACCCACCTGTACACGTGTTGTGGAAGCTATGACATGCAGTATTGCTGCGACCTACCCCCTTACACTTGTTGTGGAAGCTATCAACCGTATGTTGTAGTGAAAGTTCCATTACACGTTTCTGAAGATAATGAACTTTGTACTGTTGTGCGGAAGCTTTGACAATGCGTTTTACGATGTTATATCCTGATTGTTGTGGACTCTTTCAGATGAGTATACTGTACTGATATTGCTACTGACACTTCCCACCTGAACAGTTTTTTTGACATCATCCACTGTACGTGTTGAATGCTATGACAACCACTTTTGTACTTGAGCTGCTGTAATTTACGATGTTTCCGTGTGTGTGTTGAAGCAGAGAGATATACCTGCATTGTTGTGAAGCTTGACAAGCAGTATTACGACGATGAGTACACTGCCTATACCCCCTGTACACGTTGGAGGACATTGACAATGCAATTCGACTGACCACTAACCCACCTGTACACGTTGTTGGAAGCTAACATGCAGTATTGGAAGCTTACCTAACACTGTAACGTTGTTGTAAAGCTATAACGTTTTTGTGAATTGACCCGTACACTGTTTGAACTATGACAATGCATTGTTGCTTGAATGACGCACTCACTTTTCCCTATTGAACTAACATTGTGTATCTGTCACATGCATACCGTACACTTGTCAAACTAGACCTTTGTTTTAACTTTTGACAATGTTGTGGAAGTCCACCTGTCACGTGTTGTTGGAATATGACAATGCATATACTGTACTGATCGCTGCAACCCCCTGTACACTTGTTTGGAGCTATGACAATGCAGATGCTGACTGACGATACCCCGTCGCCACTTTGTGGAAGCTACTGTATGAGGTTCCGACTATGCCATCAACCTGTACACAGTTTTTTATCTATGAACACTGATGCTATGCAATAGTATGCCTGTAACTATGACCACCTGGACGTTGTTGGGTTAGACAAGCAGTAATGTGTTGAACTGTACCCACTGTAAGTTTTGGAACGTACCAGCATAGCTTTTGAAGTACCCCCTGCAAGTTGTTTGGAAGCTATGTCACTTGTACACTTTCTGAAACTACCCCCAACCGTGTTTGTGAAGCTATACCAGCGTATGCTGACTGACACTGCACCCCTAACACGTTGTTGAAGCTATGAAATGCAATTCTTACGACACACTGTACCCACCTTGGACGTTTTGTGGAAGCGACACAAACTGTACTGCTTCACAGTACACTGTAATTTGTTATGGAAGTAACAACTGACACTACCACTGTACACGTTTTTGGAAGCTATGAAATGCTAGATTGAACTGACCACTACCCCACCTGTGACAGGGTTTGGAAGTACAGAGATCTGTCTACTGACATTACCCACCCAACACGTATTTGTTTGAACTATGACAACCCCTGTACAGTTGTTGTGGAGCTATGACACATGTAACTTTGATAGTGCAACTGCACGTTTGTGTGACTGACAGCATGTTGTTGGAAGCTACCTCCCGTACACATTTGTTGGAAGCTTACCAACACCTGTGTGAAGTTACACCCTGCTAACATTGTGGAAGCTATACAACTGTACCTTTCTGTACTATGCTTGCACTTACAAGTTGTTGATGAGACAAACCACCGTACAGTAGTTGTGGAAGCTAGCAACAATTGCTGACTGACCTTACCCACCTTACATGGTTGTGGAAGCTTCCAATGAGTAATCTGGGAACCCCACGACAACGTTGTTGTGAGGACATACACCATTTGGTGACCACCAACCAATTGTTGTTGAACCATGACAATTGTTTTGGGATGGACACCCACGTTTCGGTGAAACAGACAACAGTATTTTTGGAACTTAAAAGCCGACTGACACGTTGTAGTGGAAGCCTATGACAAGTAGTTGTTCTGAGCTGACACAACCCACCTAACGTTTGTTGTGAAGCTATGATACAATGCAGTATTGCTACAACTGCACCCACCTGTCACTTTTTTGGAAGCTATGACAAGCAGTATTGTTGGATAGCTACCACCTGTACCTTGTTGTGGAAGCTATGCAATGTCAGTTATTTTGTACGAATTTTACCACCTGTAACTTTGTGGAGCTAACACGATTGTTGTACTGAAGCTTTCACATGTAATTTTGCGATATTGACCACTGTAATTTTGTGTAGCTATGACAATCAGTATCTGTTGACATGACCCACCTTTCACGTGTTGTGGAAGCTATGACAATGCACTATTACGTGTCTGAAGCTCCCACCGTTTTGTGGGAAGCTTGACAAGCATTATGTTACGGAAGCTACCCCCGTACATTTTGTGGAAGCTGACAATGCATGTAATGTTAATACCACCTGACATTTGTGGAGCTATGACAACAGTATTCCTGATGACCATTACCCATGTACACGTTGTTGCTGAAGCTAACACTGACCGATTGTGGAAGTCAGACCAATGCAGTTGTTGTACGCACTAACCCACCTGCGTATTTGGAGCTGCATGACACGTATTGCTGTTGCTAAACCACCTGTACACGTTGTTTGAGTATGTATGACCACCTGTCATGCATGGACCCTGTACACGTTGTGTGGAATGTTGTAATGAGTATTTACGACCGATATCACTTCTGACGTTTGTGGAACTATGACATGTAGTATTGATTGGCAACGCACCTGTACACGTTGTTGTGAAGCTATGACAATGATATTGCTGTCTGACCACCCCCCCGTACACTGTGTGGAAGCTATGACAACTGTAGTGTTGTTGTAAAAGTATGACAAGCACTATACTGTCTGATACTGACCCCTGTATGTTGCGGAGTTTGACATTCATTGCGTAGGATGACATAGTATTGTTGTGGAAGCTTGAAATGCAGAACTGTACACGTTGTTGTAGAAGCTATGACAATGTAGTATTGCTGTACTGACACTGTACCCACCTGTACACGTTGTTGTGGAAGCTATGACAACCCACCTGTACGTGTTGTTGTAAAAGCTATGACAATGCACTATTACTGTACTGATAGCTGCACCCACCTGTACACGTTGTTGCAGAAGCTTTGACAATGCAGTATTGCTGTACGGATAGCTACACTCACCCGTACACGTTGTTGTGGAAGCTTTGACAATGCAGTATTACTGTACTGATAGTTGTACTCACCTGTACACATTCTTGTGGCAGCTATGACAATCAGGTATTCCTTTACTGACTATGCATCCACCTGTACACGTTGTTGCGGATGCTATGACAACCCACCTGTACAAGTTGTTGTGGAAGCTATGACGATGTAGTATTACTGTATTGATAGCTGTACCCACCTGTACACGTTGTTGTGGAAGCTATGACGATGTAGTATTACTGTATTGATAGCTGTACCCACCTGTACACGTTGTTGTGGAAGCTACGACAATGCAGTATTGCTGTACTGACCACTATACCCACCTGTACACGTTGCTGTGGAAGCTATGACAATGCAGTATTGGCTGAGCTGACCACTACACCACCTGTACACGTTGTTGTGGAAGCTATGACAATGCAGTATTGCTGAACTGACCACTATACCCACCTGTACACGTTGTTGTGGAAGCTATGACAATGCAGTATTGCTGAACTGACCACTACACCCACCTGTACACGTTGTTGTGGAAGCTATGACAATGCAGTATTGCTGAACTGACCACTACACCCACCTGTACACGTTGTTGTGGAAGCTATGACAATGTAGTATTTTTGTAGTGATAGTTGACCCACCTGTACACGTTGTTGTGGAAGCTATGACAATGCAGTATTGCTGTACTGATAGTTGACCCACCTGTACACGTTGTTGGAAGCTATGACGATGTAGTATTACTGTATTGATAGCTGTACCCACCTGTGCAGGTTGTTGTGGAAGCTATGACAATGCAGTATTGCTGTACTGATAGCTGACCCACCTGTACA